>SNQJ01S0047791.1:10021-22491 GCA_010110895.2 Picea sitchensis | reverse complement strand
TATTATTAGTTTTTTAATTTATTTTATTTAATAACAAAATTTTAAAAATACATCATTTAAAAAAAATTATAAATAAAAATATTTATTAATAATAATAAATAATTTAAAAAATATTAAAATTTAATATTTAAAAAATATTTATTTACCTTAATAAAAATTAAAAATAAAATAAAAACAAAAAAAATTCACTTAAATTACATTAAAAGAAAAAAGAAAACCGATAAAGACTTTCAAAATTTTCCTTCTCGTGGAGGAACATCGAGAAAGACTCTAAAATAATTATTCTCGTGGAACACCACGACTCAAGTGGAGGACCACCGATAAAGATTCTCAATTTTTTCCTTCTCGTGGTGGACCACCGATAAAGACTACCAAATATTTCCTTTACGTGGATGACGCGATAAAGACTTCAAAATTTTTACCCGTCGTGGAAGACCACCGATAAAGACTTTCAAAATATTATTAATTTTTTAATATCATTTATTTACTTTTAAAATTTAAAAATACATCATTTTAAAAAATTATGATTTTTTTATTAATAATAATAAATAATTTAAAAAAAATATTAAAGACTCTGAAAATTTTCCTTGTAGTAGAAGTCGTATTTTAACTTTTTGAGTCGGAAATTTGTTGGAAATTTTTAACTTTTTTAAAATTGATAATAAATATGAGATATAAATAAAAAATCTTGTAAAATTATTTTCTAATAAAATTATAAAATTAAATTACAATGAAACCTTTAAACAATATATACTTATGATATATATTTTTTAATTAATCGGACTTTATTATTATATATTTTTTAATGTAATTTTATTTAATCTAACATCATAACAACATCTTCCTCATACTTGATTGTAGAATACCTCCCGATGCAATAATGAATAACTAGTCAATCTTTTTTAAAAAGTTGATTAAATTGCACTGGAATTTTAGAGAAATGGATTTGAAAGTTATCTAATCATATAAGAGATTTATACTTATATTTAATTAAAAATTTAAATGATTAAATACATTTTTTATATAATTTAAAATAAATTAAAAACTTGAAATTAAGAAAATAAATTATATAATTAAATATAAATTATTAAAGTATTTATATAATTTAAAAATTAATTTTAATTTAATATTCTCTTTAAATTGATTTTCAATTAGCTTATACTATATATTATATGTTTTTAGTTTGTCCAGTAATTTATATCAATATATTTGTAATGTGGTAAGTTATATAAACCAATTAAGATGATATTATAAGTAATGGAAATTTTATGATTTTTATTAGCAATATTATTTCATAGATAAAATATTTTAGATGATTTATTAATTTGAGAGTAAAATTAAGTTTTATTATTTCTACATTTGTGGTTTTAAAGTTTAGATAAAAGTGGAATTAAAAAGACTTTATTATGTTTAAAGTTGAGTTTTTATCAACTAAGTATGTTTCAATCATAGTAAATTATAATGTTTGTAGATAATTTAGTTATATGTACATAATGAAAGTGGTAAAATATCAAAAGTGTGAATATTGGTTTYCAAAAATRCCAATTTCAATTCTAAAAGTGTGAATATTGATTCCAAAAGTGTYACTTTMTMATTTTGAAAGTSTCAAACTCAATTYTAAAATTGTGAAYTTAGATTCCAAAATTGTCTATATCTAATTGTTATAATGTGCGTTTTGATTTTAATATTTTGAATTAAATTGTTTTCACACACACAACATTTTATTTTTGCATGTRCATGCATGATATCTCTATGRCATACATGCTAAATATATCAATATTGAAGATGGGAATCTTGATTGGATTTTGGGGAGTTGTTGCTATATTCATTATTTGGGACAAAACAAGATGTTGAGTAGTGAGTTTTCCTCCGTACAACAACACACTAAGACCCTTTTATGGTCTTTAATATCATTTAAATCTCAAATTTGTTGTATTTATGTTGTTGAATTTTATTATTTGATACTAATAGTTCAATATTATTAATATGTATGCAAGATGCTAACATATTCACTAGTTATAGTACTAGTCCACTCCTTGGGCACCTGGCCTATGCTCATGGGTTACCTTGCTCTATGCCAAGAGAGTTTCCATGACTTGTATAGCCTGTGGGGGTCCATTGTCACCCACCCCCAACATATTTCTTATTCGGTGCATCCTCAGTGGATTCACCCAGATGCCACCCATTTGCACCACCTCGTCCATCGCATCTATCCAAATGGATGCACCCATATTCCACCCACCCCCACCACCATTTCCATTGGCCCCATTCACTGAGGCTACCGCAGTAGAGGTTGTGTTAGAGTAGGTTGTACATTCGAGTTCTCCACATGCCAGTGACTCTCCATCAAGGCCCGAGATATTTACAGTGAGATAATGTGTTGATGATAATTTGTTACGTATCATGAATTGATTTTATGCATATTTGTTTAATTTTGATGATTTGATCCTTGTAATTGACACAGGGTGGCATTGGTAAGAGATTAGGGTCAAGGAGGAGGGTAACACCATCACGATTTCCAGTCCCATATGCAGTGAGTTGTCTTATGTTAACTTACGAAGTATAATTTTGTAAGTATTTTAATTCATTGAGGAAAAAAACTTATAACAATATATTTTGTTTGTGCAGTCTCTGGAGTGACGAAGCACACCCAGGCCCAAATCCACTCGAGGTGCAGTTTGTCCCTGTGATGTGATGCATGGTCGAAGTCCTCTGCTAGACAATCCTAGACTATTCTGGCGATCATTTCCCCATCATCCTTCGTGAGTGTATAGTCTGGTGATGTTCATTGTGCCTTTGATTTCTTGTGTGCGCCTCCTACCTGCGCGAATGGTCTCTTATTTCCCCCTGGTTCTTATGTGTTGGGATTTAGGGTGGTCTCCTGCTCTCCCTCAACCTGTTTCTGTTGTTCATTGGTCGACTTTGTATTCTCCTTCTTCCCCTTCTAGGTTCCTATCTTTTTTGGCCCTTCATCTGTTTGTGTTGGCTTGCCTTGGCCTGTTCTTGGTCTCTTGGGCACTTGGATTTCCGGAGGCTATATTTCTCCCTACTCTGCCTCTTCCTCTATTGTTCTTTGTGGAACTTCTCGGTTAATGGTTGGGATCCTCCATTTGTCGGTCCATTCACTAATGACCATGTCAATATCACCCTCTTTGATGAAGTATTACATCTGTAGCCATTGTTTCGCTGGATCATACCTTGCCTATATCCACATTATTTGTCGTGTGGCCCGGAAATTGGCGATGTCTGCATATTGCGCAACCACCTTTGGTATTATTATCCATGATCGACTGATGTCGTCTTGTATGTCTCGTAGGTATGCTTCAAATATGATCCCATTCTCCCTCTTATGCTTGGCATTCATCCAGACTCTCAGTAATAGATACCTCGCTCCCGTTGGCTATGGTCTGGTGCAAAAAACTACATACCATGGTTCTCACCATCCCATGAAGGATATTAAGGTAATCAACCATGAGTAGTGGAACTTTGTGCCTAGGTCCTACGCATCCTTACAGTCCTCTTGGAATAATTTCAATAAGTATGGTGCCCAACTCATTGAGGTGCCTTATGTGCACTGGGCTGCAACTGCAATGACTCCAGCTGGTACTTCCTCTCTGCGACATTTTCTTAGCAACTTGCAGGATAATATTTTTACGCCCAACTGTGTGGCTGCATTGTTGATTCCTTTGATAATGATGCCTCTCGTTCCCCTGGCGGTGCCATACTTCTTCTTCATTTCTTCTGCCAGTGCTTTCTCCTTGGATTTGTCGTCCATAACCAACGCGAGATCCATACCCCGGATTGGTAACCTTGTTATTTGTGCAATAAGCTCAACAGTTATGGGGACAGGTTTGTCTAGCCATATGTCCCCTCCATGTGTGACTGCTAACAATTGCTTGACGCATGTTGTTGTGCCCTGGCCTCTGCCAAAATGTGGTAGGTTCAGCAGACCTAAGATTCCTATTTTCTCCAGCCCAGTTGCCCACTGGTATGGCTGGTTAATCGTTTCTCCAAGTTGAGTTGTTCCTATGGTCTGTATAAAGACCCTCTGCTCAATTTCTGGGAAATTTGTTTCATCTGCTACATCATGGTCTGAATATTTGAGATTCCTGACATGGCCCAGTATCTCTGGTCCTACCTGTACTCCCGCTGGTATGCGTGGTTGAACAATTTCTGCTGCAAGTTTCTTGCGGGGTGAGCTTGGTATCTGTATTTTATATTTCTGTTGCGGTGGCTGGCTCGAAGTTCCAACAGCTTCCGATTACTCCCCCGTAAGCCATTCTGGCCAAACTGAGGCATCTTCAACGGTCTCCCCTACTGTTTGTCCTGAGATGGTCGTTTGAGACTCATATGGCTCCACTGCTGCTTTCGAATTCTATGTCATTCCATTAACTTCCAGGGCTACTTCGGTGTTCTCTGGTTGCACCTCCTTTTGGGTTTTTGCTTCCTGGATCTGAGGCTACTGGGCCGCTGTTGGCATATATACTCTCATGGACTCTGCTTCTAGCTATTGAATTTCTTCTAGAATCAGTGTAGAATTCATCGATATCGTCTCTGGGGATGGGATTTTGTCGATATCGATGATCTCCGGCTGCTGTTATTCATTCTCTTCCAACGGTCCTTGTGACCTAGTTTGAACCCTAGTCGGTCTGGCACTCTTGCTTGCTTCTACTGGCTTCGGTGGTGCCATAGTGGTGACTAGCGAACGTCTTCTAGGTTTGAATGACTTATGTGATCTCTGTAGCCTCGCTTTGTGCGTTCTAGCTGCTACTTCTCTCTGTCTGTTCTCCTTTCGCGAATAGACTAGTTGCTCCCATGCTCGCATGTTGTATCAACTTGCCATGAAGCTTATCAAGGACGCTTCCTCCATTATGGGTTTACTGCAACATAACTGTGGGTTCAGTGCATCTGCGACGGTTTCATACTTTCAATTACTCTTTCTTTGCCATCTCCAGTTGGCGCAATTAATGTGATGTCCCATCAATCCTTGCCTTCCTTTAATTCCGCCTAGTGTTGTCCTGTCATCTTGCTTTTGCCGACTTTCATTTTCCCTTTTGTATATAACGGTTGTCCTTGCCTTTGTCGAATTCGTGTTTCTAACCTCGTGTGGCCTTTCTACCTTTTTGTTCTCTTTTCGATTTTTTTTTTTTTACTGTGTGTTGGGTGGTCGACTGTCCTTATATATCTTTAGTCGGCTCCCATTGACCATTCCTCTGAGTTCTGCACCTGCTAAATGTCTTAACTATAAAGCTCCTCCGTGTGTGACAGATTTTACTTTGTATGGTCCTAACCAATGCATTCTAATCTTTCCCGGATGCTGAAACAATTTACTATCATACATCAATACTAGATCTCCTTCCTTGAACATTTTCTTCTTGATGTGTCGATCGTGCCAAGCTTTGTCTCTTTCTTTCTGCACTTGTTGATGGAATCCTACCAAGATTCGGTCTTCCTCCATGGTCAATAATTAATTCAGTCTCTCCTATAATGCGCCTCGTTCTATCATTTGTGTGATAGCTGCTACGCACAAGCTGGGTACTAAAAACTCTAATGGCACTACTACTTCTTGGCCATAAACCATTTTAAATGGTGTGTGCCCTATCAACTTTTTTCATGTAGTCCTGTACACCCATAATACTGTTGGTACTTTGAGGTCCTAGTCGTCTCTGTTAACGTTACAAATATTTGTCAGTACGTTCTTTAGAATTGTGTTGAAAGCTTCCACTGTGCCATTTTCCTGTGGATGATATGGTGTGCTCTTCTGATGATGGAATTCAAAATCTTCAGTCATCGCGCGTAAGATGTTGTTTATGAAGTGTGTGCCTTGGTCTCTCATCAAAACTCTTATGCACCCAAATCTAGTGATCACTTGTTCAAACAAAAAGTGTGTTGTTGTCTTTGCGCTACAATATTTTACTAGTGCATCTTTTGCCCATCTTGTTAGATATTCCATCGCGGTGATAATGTACCTTGCCCCTGTTCTTTTGGCTGGTGGGTTAATTGGTCCCACAAAGTCTATTGCCCATTTTTCAAATGCCTATAATGTTACTTGTGGTCGTAGTGTCATCTCGTCTCTTTTGTTGGGTTTTCCTACCCTTTTACAGACATCGCATATTTGACAGTATGCCTTCTAGTGTCTGTGAATCATTGGCCACCATAGTCCTGCACATAATACCTTCTTCATGGTATCTTTACCTGCATAGTGTCTCCCTGCTATTACCTCATGGGCTTCTGCTAAAACTCTTGGTCTTTCGTGCTCTAACACGTATCTTCACAAAATGCTATCTACGCCCATTTTGTATAGGTGTCCCGCAATTAGTTGATAGTCAGCAACGTGGAATACCAGGTTCATCTTCTATGCGGTGGTATATTCTTGCGACGCAGTACCTGTACTCAAGTACTGAATGGTATCTGCGAAGTATTCATCCACAATCTGTACTGAGAATAACTGTGCATCTGGAAATTTGTCTTCTAAATTTGTAGGTTCTTCTCAAATTTGTGGCCCTCGATAGGTGGTCATGTCCTGCATTCAATTTTCCTGGTTTAACTTTTACTTCAAAGTCGAATTCTTGGAATAGTAGTAACCATCCATAGATTCTCCCCCTCAACACTGGCTTGTTGACTAGGTATTTCAGGGCTGAGTGATATGTGAATATCTTAAAGTGTTTTCCCAATAAGTAATGCCTAAAATTTTGTAGTGCATAGACCATGGCTAGGCCTTCTCTTTCCGTCATGTTATAGTTTTGTTCTGAGTCTGATAACTTTCTGCTTGCAAACGCTACAGGGTGATCCAAGTATCCCACTCTTGGATGCTCCAAGATAGCTCCAAGTGTTATGGCTGATACATCTACATGCACATGGAATGTCTTTTCCCAGTGTGGAAATACTAATATCGATGTGGTAACCATATTTTCCTTCAAGGTATCCAGACCGTTTTGACACTCGTCGTTCCACTGAAACTTTGTATCCTTCCTTAACAACTTTTCCATTGGTGTTGTCAACTGTGCATATCCTTTGATGAATTTCACGTAGTATCCTGTGGCTCATGCATTGGCGCAACACCAACATCATCTCATTGTTGCCTTTGTCCCTCCCTCGTCTCTCCAGGCGTCGACCGTACTGATTCTCGGCGAGCTGACTCCCCGACCATCTCCGCCTCTCAGCCTCGGGGTCCCACATATGCAAAAAAACACCAAATATAGAGTCAACATCCATATACATATATAAACATGTTATCTATCAAAATAAAAAGAACATAAAAAACATAAAAAAAAATAAAACAAAAACATACCTCGTTGATCCCAGTCCTCCCCAGGAGGCAACATCATGTCTGGGTCATGATGGCAGTCCTAACCCATGTATGGATACCTCAGTATCAACTATGGCATTTATCTTTACAATCACGCCACCGTGGTCGTGAAATAGTGGCCACCCTCTACACCTCCATGTTAGGCCAACACATGGGCCCACCTCATCAGTCTCGACTCTCGTGGCCCCGCGATCTCGAGCAGAATCCTCGGGTACAACAGAGTCACCCTCTCTAGAAACAAGGCCACCAGAATGGACCCAAAAGGGAAGTCACCAGAGTCAGATCGACGACATCGGTTCATCTGTCCCATCATCCCAATGTGCAAAAGCAAACCCCAAGCAAAAAGGTCTCCATCAAGGACCTTCTCCACTATCCTGAATTGACCTCTAGTGATCCACTAAGTCCCCAATGATCCATATATCCTCACCACCATAGCGGTGATGCACTCTGTCAGAATATCATCAAGCGCCTCAATCCAGATGACCGAACTTGACATCGGGTTCAACCTTGTGCAGTGGCGAACTGCCAAGTCACCTACTCGCTCATCCCCTGACAATTGGGGATTGATAAGAAGGGCCATCCCATGGAATGGGAGCCCCGTCAAGAAATACACATCCTCAACGGCCGAGAATGTCAACTATTTCCCTCTCACTATGAAGCAGCAGATCAGTGCTCCACAGCGTAATCAGATACTGAAGCAGTAAATCCTATGACCATATTAGAGGGAAGTCGAAGAAATTGAGCAACCCGTAGGCTGCCAAGTGTCTCCGCACGCCCGACTTCTCTCTCACTGCCTCTCGTAGATAGTCCCAGTCATGCTCTCTCCAGTGCACTAACATCATTCTCTCTGAGTTTGTTGATCACCTGCATCCACACAAAAACACTTGATCAACCTCATCATCCATAAAAAAGCATAAAAAAATTCAAAAAATTCAACCCCTTAGCCTTGCCCCAAGTGTGCGACTTTCACCTAGACAGGTGCGCACATGTTCTTTTCACAATTGTGCACTCATGTGCAACTCTCTGAGAAATAGTCATGCATGAGTGCGCAGTTGTCAGTCAAACAGACGTGCATCTGATGTGCACCTATATTTCCCTCCCCCGTGCCCACATGCACGACTGTGTCAAGCACATCCACATACCATGCACCTGAAAAGGGATTATACCCATGAACATGTGCATGAGTATTCCTCCTTTTCTCGTGCACTAGTGGGCCCCTACCCAAAAAATCCCATGTACGACCCTTCATACAACCCCTACCTACATTCTAGGAATTTCATAAGATGCAGGAGGATAGGACCACTAACCTGTCCCTCACCACTCCTGGATCAGTAGCCTCATGCTCCCGCAATCTCCAAATTTCCTCAAAGCAATCTCGTCAACTCAACTACAGTGACAAGTACAAATGAGGTGGCATTATGGGCCCACCAGCCATATATAGCCCCTTTTTTACCAACTTACACACTATGTTGCAGGATCCCAGAGCCTTCATTTTCTGATCCATTTTCAGCCACAGGATCCTGGTCCCGCCACCTACACATTCACATTCCCTGGGTCATCATCTACACTTAGCCCCAGAGGAGCTCTTTTCTCACATCGCGCTTAGGTACGCCTGCTCATGTTCAATTTTATCAAATAGTTGTTATATGTTCTTTATCATTAGATATTGTTCACGTTGGGTATTTGGTTTTCATATGTGTAGGTACTTGTTCCGCAAGATTACAACCCCTTCAGGTATTTGTTCAACACTGGTTCCTTATGTTTGGCTCTGCAGTACCTTTACCTCTGCTACATTTTCGTACTGTCACCCAGTAGCACTCTCCCCCACATGAGTTTTCCCATTCATAGTTCCCCTTGGAAACTTGACACTCATGCTGATTTCACCCCCTAGGGATGTGAGTCTCTATAGTCGTATACACTTCCGAGAATGAACCCCATACTTCTTTTCATCATATTGCTAACCTTCACAATGGACTCCCAGGTCATATCATCTCCATTCTATTGACTGCACCTCCGCAATATCATTATCCCTCCATCTCATCCACCATCAATTTTCCCATCTGCAGATTGTCCTCCATTCATTTACCTAATAAAGAAACCCACCCATGGGGCCCCCACCCTCCACCAATTTTATTTCACAAACTTACGCCTTAACATGCCAAGTCATCTTTCATTGGGGCACCCATTTCTGTATTTCTATACTCAACCCAAATTATTCTTTATTTCTTTGGTAATTGTAAAAAGCCTTTGTTTCTAGCATTTACTTAGCTTTTTCGTCGTCACCCTTGATGGCCTTCATTTTCCTGGCAAAGCAACCCATGTTTCCCTTGGTTGGGGCACCCACTCTCTTTTCATACTGACATTGTTCACAAGCCTTGAGTATCCCACGTCCATGTACCCATGATCTCTGAGTTTGTTCACTTTGTTAGCCTCTGGCACAGTTTAACCTCGTATCTAGTCGTTCCCTTGACACTAGATCCATTTTTATGGTTGCTGCTAATCATGCTTCAAAAATTCCCCAACCAACAATAGTCTTGAGTATCCCCAAATCTTGACTTCATTCATGTTACTCGTCAGAACCTAATATCATATCAGTGGATTTCACGAAGCCCTTTACTTCTTGGTGTCACGTCTCCCTTCCTATTGACATCAACACAGTTTCCAAAAGGGAAATAGTATCTTGGCTCTCATTACCTTTACAATGAGGAGTCTCAGACGACACAGAGAGAATCATCATTGCTCTCTGATTCTGTTGACCCCCATAACATTCGACTTCAACAAACTCTCATGTTATGGTGGGTCTTACTATGCAACTATTGTAGTTGTTTTCATACCAGCCGAAGACCTCTGAAGTCATTAGGCAATCAATTCCTATGAGACATCGACAATTCTTATAGTCATCCTTGCCTCACTTCAGAGTCCGTTCAGCATTCATAACTGTCATTTGTCGTTATCAACCACCATCAAGGGCGCTGCAGTTATCTACATCAACATACATATTCAGTTACAGTCTCACATTTTGGTATCATGACATGAGCATGGGGGATGCTTGCCTCGTTTGTACACATATTTTCTTTTTTCTCCCTAGAGAAAGGTTTGGGTCCCATAGTTTTCCCTCTCCCTCTGACAGATCGCTCTTGCAGTTACTCTTTTAACTCTTCATTACAATGACACTCTCAACACAAAAAGCAGTGATGTATTTCGGCTATACATATGCTCCTAACCTCACACATCAGGGGGCATCTTTTATCACTGAAAAGTCATCGACAACATCACATGCAAATGGTTAAAGAAACACATCAATTCCAACAACAATTAGTCCACCTACAACACTGAAATGAATTCAAGAGTAAAAAAACTATATAATTGGGTCAAAAATTGAAATGTTCAGATTCACCAAAGGAAGTGTGTGCACAATGCGTAGTGTGTGTGGGCCAACACAACCCTCAACACGCACAATGCACAAAATGCGCGACTGTGTATGAGAAAAGATGCACACTTCTATGAACGACATATTTATGGATCTTGTCGACCCCTCAACCACTTATGGACCAACCCCAACACGATTTGACACTCTTATCTGAGCGAAATCCAAATGGGAGGTTGGTAAAGGACTAGAGGGTGCTCTAAAAGGCCCCTTTCTCACACTATGAACCAATTACATTTTTCCATGTATGAATGCTATAAATAAGAGACATGGGTACACTAAGAAACCAAGATCTTCATAGTATTGTTATGCTGCAAGAATTCTCCCTTGATAATCTTCTTTTCTCTTTGGAACCTTCAAGCACCATTGCAATGGGCCATTCCACTCACCTCTTGAGGGAATAGGCATTGTTGTTCTTCAACATTTTCCATTTCTTCCATTGTATGAAGAGATCTCCATTAGGGAACTCAAGATCCCTCCCAAGGAGGAAGATGAGACTCATAAGTCCCTATTTTTCTCTACGGTGTTTTGCCTACTAATCTATCGATCCATTGGTAGCATTATGTTGGTCATTGCTTGATTTTCATGGTTCTAAGTTTCTCATACTTTCTAACAGTTTTTTCTTAGTTGTTTTAGTTTATTTCTTTGTTTATACATGTGTTTGGCTTGTTTAACCCACTCACAAACTTCTATCTTGTCTATCAGGCTCATCTAGACATGCACGTGTTGTTGTTTTGCTCACCCAAGTGACAAAACCAACATAACAATATCCAACAAATGAATCCATCTTGGTGGTGGAGGGGACTATGGAAGTTAAAATTCCCCCTAAATTCTCACCTCTTTGTGTGTTACTTAATTGTCAATAAAGTACACACATGTGATAGGATGAAATGGAGGAATTTGGAGGGTTTGGGATGGTGCTCTTTGTGTAAATCTGATGAGGAAACAATGACACATATCTCTATTTTATGCACTTTTGTTAAACATATATGGTAGGAATGTTCTAAAAAATTGGGTCAAGATTGCACTTGGCAGGGTCTGACAGTAGAAGAAGCTTGGAGTGACCGGGTCTCCAATTCCTCAAATTGAAGCTTCAAGCCACTTCCATTGATCCTCAAATGGAGAGCCTGGTTGGTTAGGAATTCTTCCATCTTCCAGGATAAACCTTCTCTCCCGGATATTATTGTGGCACAAGGACATGTACAATTCAGACAATTCAGGAAGAACAAATGGACTCTTCAAGGTCGTGGGCGTACTTTGATGGGACCTCACAAAACAACAACCAACAATGCAGAGGGGGCACAATGCTTCATCTTTATGATAGTCATTTATTCAAACTTGAAATGGGATTGGGCACCGGTACAAACAATTATGCTCAAGTAATGTCACTAAAACTATTGTAACTTTTTGCGAGGGAAAAAGGTGTTAAAAACCTTTAGATATTTGCTGATTCAATGATAGGCATAAATTGGACCCGTAAATCACATAAATGTCACAACATTATGTTTCTTTCTTTACTTGATGAAGCTGTCAAAATCTTGGACTTGTTTGATTCCTTCTCATTGCGGCATGTCTACGGGGAACGTAACTCGGAGGTAGATATGCTCTCTAAAGTAGGCGTACAAATGGATTTTGGGCAATGGATGATCACATAAATCAAAGATGGAACTCACTATGAGTTCTACCACAAGCCATTTATTGAACCACAAGGCCCCTTTGACATTTCTTTTTAGC
>SNQJ01S0047790.1:55266-77937 GCA_010110895.2 Picea sitchensis | reverse complement strand
CCTAAGTGTACTCTTCTTTCCTTGGAATCCCCAAGCTGCAAACATTATATGAAGGTGCGTATAAGCTAGCAATGGTGAAAGGGCATACACACTTCACCAACATATTTTGTAGCTACCAAAGAGTTATGAATTCCTCACTCCCAAACAAAACCTAATCAATATTTACACAATCAAGACCAAACTATCCATCATTTCACCATGAAAACTTTAACATTAGAGCAATTGTCCAGCATTAGGGAGCATAAGGTGTCCTCCATGGTCACCCTTCCTCTCTTCTTATGGTACTTTTTCCAAATGCCACATGCCTTCTCATGTAGAATTCCTAATTATTAATTCATCAATATGCCTATTTTTCAACCAGGCACATGTTTTTCCATTCTTAATTCTAAGGTGTAGTCTAAACGTTCTACATTTTTTACCATTTCTGACAACCATCACTAGAATTTAGCGATACAATTGTTTGTGAAATCACAATTTTTCTTTGTTGAAATTGCATTTTGAATGCATAAATGGATTCAACACCTTGAAAAAACCCTGGAGCACTCGGATTATGTAGATTTAACAACTCAAATTGCAATTCCAACCATTTCTAGCTAGATTTCAAGCAGAATTGACCAAAAAATATGACCGGAAATGATAAAAAATGTAGAATGTTTAGTCTACGTCTAATTCTAATTTATAATTACTTAAATCTGTATTGTTCACCCAACTCCCAACTACCTTTCCTATTTTTACTCATTTATGTTTCCTCTTACCTTTTCTAATTCTTTTGGTGTGTGCACATGATAATTCACTTTTAAATAAATAAATCTTCTAATATAGGAGATAAATAATTTCTAGTTATGCATGTCTATTAGTATTTAATTTCCTACTTCAAATGTGCCTAATAAAATCATCATATTTTTCCCATAATATCCCCTCTAATAAAATGAGTGCAAATTTCTCTATATGAATAATATTTTTCATGGTGCATTTTTAAATATAAATTTCTCTATATGAATAATATTTTTCATGGTGCATTTTTAAATATAATTCTAAAAGCTATGCACATAAAGGATATTTTGTCTCATAATAGTGAATCTCATTCGATATTAGTATCAATACTAATATAATCAATACAAAGGGCGAGGCCATTATCACTCGACCCCTCCAAGTACACATACATTTTCATGGTGGGGGTAAAAGCAATGTAACATGGTGAGACCACCACTGACTCCATTATGTTTACACATGGTGAAAGACACGTGGTCAATGAGGAATAAGGATGACTTGTCCTTATTGGGAGCTCCTTAGTTATACCTCATGAGTGCCCACCTGATGCTTGCCCTCGTGACAACATGTAACCTCCTTAGTAAAGTACCATCCCCATGCCCTTACACAAAGGGAGTTTTTAGTAGGCAAGAAATAGGGATGTTGCTATTCCTCTCCCAATTATATACATACCACACCCCTTACATACAAACCTTACCCATGTGTAAGCTTAATTGGCATTTTTCATTCCTATCTCTACACAAATCTAGAGACACATATCAAATAACATTGCTCAAATAAATTATAAATCAAATTAACATGTTTACAACATTATATTCAAATTGAGGCATAGTTGTTGGGTATGTGTTATATTCTTTGCATGAATAGATCTAGTGTCTGCGTTGCCCCATGTGCGTTGGGGGGGGGGTTAGAGGGGGCACCATTTTTGGCATTTTTTGCGTCCTTTTTTGGTATTTTTTCGACACATGGTTTTCGTCAATGGTTTTTTAATTTAGGTTAAGGAATTAAGGTTGTTGACTAATCTGGGTCAATGGATTAGGGGTTTGGATGTCAGAAGATCCCATATGTATATTGTATTGTAAACAATGAAGATGATGAATAAAAGATTAGAGGTGGGACTCTAAACAAGTTGTTGGTTTTCCCAGTTTGGGTTTCTAGGGTAAAATCTCTATGTAATATGAGTGTGTGCCATTGTATCTTTTATGTTTTTATTAAGAATTTGTTTGCAATAATTTATTATACAAGGTTAAAATATGCATTTCGTATCAGAACAATTATTGGCTTCAAGGGGACGCCTTTCTGGTCAGGGGTTTTGGCTCGGGTCTATGGTAAACCTTGTTATAGTGGGAGACCTGCGATATCGATTCTTTAGGTGAAAAGAAATGGCTAGCAGTTCAAAAATAGAGTTTGAGAAATTTAATGGGTAAAGTTTTGAGTTGTGGAAGCTCAAGATGGAAGATCTGTTGGTGGGAAAAGATCAATGGATCGTTGTGTATAGAGGTACTGGACCTTTAGGAGCATCGACAAAAGACTGGGAAAAGTTGGATTGAAAGGCGAAGAGTACAATCTGATTGTGTCTCTCAGATTCAATATTACTGAATGTCTCAGGGGAAGCTACAACCATGGCATTATGGGATAAATTAGGGGCTTTGTATTAGTCAAAGTCCTTAGCAAACAAATTGTTCCTACATAAGAAGTTGTATAACCCAAGGATGAAAGATGGAGACTTAGCGACAAAGCATTTGAATGCCTTCAATACCGTGGTAAGTCAGTTATTATCTGTTGATATAAAGATTTACGATGAAGACAAATGTATCAATTTATTGTGTTCTTTACCAGACTCGTGGGATAGTCTGGTTGTGGTCATAGGTAGTAATACAACTACTTTAAGTTTCAATGATGTGGTCTCATCCTTATTGTAAGAGGAGATGAGGCAGAAGAACATGGAAGGACAACACACATAAGCATTATTTGCAAGAGGATGCTCCCAAGAAAAAAATAGATCTAAGTCCTCGAGTGGGAGATCCAAATTTAATGGTAGATCTAAATCTTTTGGAAAGTTTGTTGAGGTATGTTGGAGATGTGGAAAAGAAGGGCACTACGAGAAGCAATATAGATCTAAAAGTGTTGAGAGAGGGAAGGGATATTAAGATGCTCCTTCTATGGAAGAAAAAACCTCCAAGGAAGAAGGAGGGGATGTGTACTTGGCTTCTTCAAGCACACATGTAGATCATGGGGCATGGATGGTTGACTCAGGTGCATCCTTTCATATGACTCCTCGTAGGGAGTGGTTCTGTGAATATGAAAGGTATGATGGAGGTGATGTTTTCCTAGGTGATGACTCGATGGCCAAAATCATAAGACGAGGAAAAGTTGAGTTGAATACTCCCCATGGATGGAGCGATTAGAACACTCCCTAGTGTTTTGCACATTCCTAGATTGGCTAGAAATTTGATTTATGTAAGCAAAATGGACAATGTAGGGGCAAAAACAGTGTTTGAGAAAGAAACCTGCAAGATGGTTCGACGAGCAATGGTGTTGTTGAAGGGAGTTCGGTGTGGAACTTTGTATAAGCTGCAAGGAAGCACTATTAGTGATGGGTGTAATAGTTCCATTGTTCCTGATATTGGAGTTGAAGAAGAAAAAACTCTTGCAGTCTCTAGAGAAAAGGCTACGTTGTGGCATTAAAGGTTGGGGCATATTGGAGAGAAGGGATTTTGAATACTACATGGTAAAGGTACGGTTGAAGATATGTCTAACTGCTCTTTGGATTTTGATTTATGTGAACATTGTGTATATGGGAAGCATAATCGGGTAAGATTCCCCTCTAGTGCAACGAGGGCAAAGGGAATTTTACAGTTGGTGCACACTGATGTGTTTGGACCTGTGTCGGTTCCATCACTGGGAAAATTTGTGTACTATGTCTCATTTATATATGACTTCTTGAGGAATACTTGGATATATTTCCTCAGGAAGAAATATGAAGTCTTTGACAGGTTTAAAGAGTTTAAGGCTCTCATGGAGAATGAAGCATAGAAAAGAATTAAGGTGTTGAGGACGGTTAATGGTGGAGAGTTTTGCGGAAATGAATTCAAATAATTATGTAAGAAGTATGGTATAGCAAGGCAGAATACTACTCCATATACACATCAAAAAAATAGAGATGCAGAAAGGATGAATGGGACACTGATGGAAAAAGCAAGGTGCATGCTCAGTGGTGTCGAGTTGGGACATGAATTATGGGCAGAGGCAATGGGTACTGCATGTTACCTGGTCAATCGATCACCCTCATCAACACTGGATGACAAGACTCTACATGAGGTATGGACTGGAAAGAAACCCTCTCTCACACATCTCAAAGTATTTGGTTGTGATGCCTATGTTCATGTTCCAAAGGAAAACATGAGTAAGCTAGATAAAAATGCTGAAAAGTGTATCTTTATTGGGTATAAAGATGGTCTGAAAGGTTGTAATCTTTGGAACACATAAACTAAGGAGGTAGTGTATACTCGAGATGTGATATTTAGAGAAATCAAATATGTTGTCAAACAAAAAGTCCTACCAAGGAAGGAAGAACCAGAGAAAATAGAGTTTGAGTTGAAGGATGATGAATCAAACTCTGCAGAAGAACAAGAATTAGAAGAAGAAGATCCTCATACTCCAGTATTGAGGAGATTGGTTCGGGAAAGAAGGCAACCAAAAAGGTATACTCCACTTGATTTCCATTCAAATTTTGCTTTGTTTATTATTGATGATGATCCTAGAACTGTTAGGGAGGCAGTGGATTCAAAGGATGGAAAACTCTGGAAAAAGACCATGGTTGAATAAATGGAAGCCTTGGACAAGAATGAGGTTTGGGATCTAGTGGATTTGTTAGTGGTCTTGGAACATTCAACCCCTAGGTTCACATCCAATGTGGATCGTGCACTACTACCCAAGGCATCCCAAAGTCTCATGCACCCAACAATTACAAGTATTCGACTTAAACAAAATCCAAGTCACTACTTTCCATTCCTTGTGCTTCACATCATGTCCAACCAATGTTCATCCAACATGTGATGCATGCCCAGTTGAACTAGACATTCCTACCCTCGGTATTTGTACATTGTGCAACTAATTCACATGGTTCCTATTGTTTTCCCAAACTAGAGGTTTTTGATGCCCACAAATCAATGCACTACCATCCAATGTTCCCATGAACCAAGGAACATTGTGGCCATTGTCCAAGTCATCATGTAGGTTTTATAAGAAATCCCAATTGACAACCCTCATCTTTTTACCATACTTAGCCGAATCACTTTGCCAAGCTCTTTGGCACTTAAGCATGCTTTTCTCATGCAAAACCACCCAATGTATGCTCATTCAGACTTGTATTCCACTATCGTATCCAACTACTCTCTACCAATGATTGTCTCAATGGACATGTAGGGTTTCTCATTGCCAACTCTAAGGCAGGGGCTTTACATCTTCCCCTGCTTAAAATTGTTATCGTCCTTGGCCATTTCTTCAAGAACTTTGTTGTTCTCCAAATTATGTTGTCCAAGCTTGCCTTCAACAAGTGGCACATCCATCCATGGTTGACTCCTTCAACTACTCCACAATGATGTTGCCATAATCACCATTCAATTGCCCATGGCTCAAAGTGTCATGCCTGGATACACTGCTAGCATTCATGACTTAGGCAAGTTGAGTAGCTAATTCAACTTCGTGCCTACTTCATGAAAGTGCACCACTCCATCTCCTATTGAACACAAGTGCCTCCTACCCGAATTCTACTACACACTATCTCCTAGATGCAATGCCAACCTTTGTCTACCACCCAGTCACCTTTTGTAAATCAAAGACTCCAGCTTGCCATGAACACCTTCTCGTGCCTATCTTCCACACCTACATTCGTCTTTGTTTTCAATTGCCTCTGTCTTCAATAGGATGGAAGGTTGTTGTTGAACAACATCTTCAACTCTCTTCATTGATTTGGGTACCATTTAACTAGTCCCTAGTCTCAATTGTCTGCTCCTTGGTAGTGAATTTCCTCACTACATTATGTCAATTAAAAGAAGATGGCAAGTGGCTACCAAGGACATGGCTAATAAATGTGCCAAACAACACTTCACCAACATCTCGTCCAAAATCTCCTAAGTCACATGAATCAATTGAAAGACCACCATACCTTTGGATTAAATACATCAAGAGAGGGATGCTTGAACCAAGTCCACCCTCTACCAACAATACCTCAATCTTTGGATCATCTTACCAACCGTCTTTCTCAAGTGTGGTCAAGGAGGGCTCAGACTCTTCCTTGGTTACTTCACACCAAGGTTGATGTGCCACTAACTTGTTAGCTTGGTCTAGTGTCAAGTACAAACTATGTAGGTTAAACATTCCCAAGTATCTCGTTGTTGTGTTTGTGTAGCTTGCCACCAATTCACAAGTTTCCTTGGTTGAATCTTCCACTATCTAGATTTGTCCACTTAAATCTTGAACGACTTGCTTATCTAAGAAAGCATCCACCACTTTGGTTGTTGATGTCATTATTGAGCCCACTATGGATTTTAGCCTAACAAACTTCTCTTCCAATGCTTTCATTGAACTATTGTCCACTAAAGGTTGCACATAACTCCCTCTCGAAGCTCTGTCACAAGTTTGGTCAATCTGGATCAACCTTTGTTCCAAAGAGCATGTCTTCTCTCCATGATCATAAAGAGAATCTAGTGATTGTTGTATTGTCTTCCGCAAGGTCATAAGTCTAGTCTTCATCAATGCAACCTTAGAGGGTTGGTCAACATCTCTATCCTCTTGATGTGAACCTATCTCGACATCAAAAAATGCCATTAGCACTTTACCAAACTTTTTTACTTTGCCCAAGTGATTGTTACCTCAAGCCTCCAACATTGTACTATGTCCACATGAAACAATAAATAGAACTTACGTCCACCACACCATCTTCAAGTCACCCTTGCTTCCTCCTACTCAACTCGTCCCACAAACCTCTCGCTGGTTCCAGGCTTGTCAAAATGCGGTGAACAACACTCGAAAATGGTTATGAAAACAACTTGGTCCACTCCATAACCAATTTTTTCCTTCTTAAATGTAGTGAAGAGCACATGAGTTAGCTCTGATACACCTTTCCTGTAGAAAGGGGGGTGAAGATGATTCAATACCACCATTCCTAGAGAAAGGGGGTGAAGAGTAGCTCTAATACGGTTTTTCATGGAACTCGACTTTATGTTCTACATGAGCATCCCATACCACTCAAGAAGCCTAGTTGCCATGTGGCATTGACATGACCATCAACTACTTGTATCACCTGGACTGTGCTTGACCAACTTGTCCTAGTCAAACCCAAGTCGAGAACCCAACCATAGGCAACCCTCTATCACCTCCCTCGAGCCAAGCACACTTGAACAAGTGGTCACCCAATTTAGGATTTTGCTATCATCCATCTTGGCCAACCTATTGTCATCCTATAAAGGTCATGTACCTAGTGGCAATAGGATTTCACATACCTTCAATACACTCATTAACAATGTTGCCTTGCCGTGGCTAAGACATTGTCCTCTACATTGCTAGATCCCATTGTCCTCCGCCAAGCTTGCATTGCAATTGCCTCGTCGATTATTATCCCTTGCTATGTAAGACATCCTTGATCCTTCTAGTCCACACCAAACTAGTACAACATCCTAACTGTCTCACAAATCACCGTGAATTGGTCACCAAGGCTACCAAAGCATATAGACTCACTTTGCACCCTTAACCAAGTTTGCTTGGCATGCCTTTTGTCATGTCATTGCTAGTGACACCTCAAGTAGGATCCTTACACTCTCACCCACTTGAATTGTTGACATCCTTGTCAAAACAACCCCACAAACTCCTTCAATGAAAGGGATGTTTGTGGTGAAGAGACACTCATGCAATTTACGCATTCGAACGTGGCTTTGATACCACTTATCATAGACCTGTAAGTCCTATTTGAAATTTTTCTCTTTAAGCATTGTGGGTCATGCGACACTACCTTGCCTCATCCACAATGGCTTGACCATCATACGCCTACGACAACCAAGCTATGACTCTTCACTTAGGGTCTTGCCCATAACTATGCCCTGAGCTACAACTTGTTAGATCTGCAACCAAGTTATCTAACAACCAGTACACGTCCAACCATGGCCTTAAAACATCCAAACAATACTTTAACACTTAGGTAATATTCAGAAATACTTAACCATCCAAAACAATGAAAGGAACAATAACATTTATCCAAGTAAAAAAGCTACAACACAAAATTATGGGTGGCACCCAATGCAGATGCCTTAACTTATCAATACGAAGAATGCTACAAGAATACAACAAAGGAGTTTGGGTAGGTTGTCGTGACTCTTTTACAGAGAAAAAATGACCCAAGGCACAACTGTGTATTTCCATAATACTTGCACAGTCTAACTCTTGAAGCATCCATGGATCCACGTCCTGCAATTCCCTTTCCTCACTTACACTAGTCTTAGTCTAGTTTTGCTATGTGTTAGACACTTACTAGGTTGTCTAAGTCCTCCATGCAAATTGACTAAGACTTCGCTTGTGTCCGAGTCATTCACTGTGCCAAAACCTAGACTTAGCACTTCATAACTTCTTGTCCACTTGAAGAATGATCACTCCTTGAAGAATGAGTGAATACCTTTACACATGCTTGTGTTCTCTTTATATAGGTGGGAGGTTTCTTGTCGTTTCCTCATTCTAAGGTACCTTTCACCATGGACCCAAATGTGCAATACACTACACTATATTTTTCGTCTTGGAATTTTGAGTGCCTTGGGTCCATGTCTGAACTAGATTGTGCACTATTGTCTAAGGCGTCCCAAAGTTTCATGTGCCCAAGGGTTACAATTGTTCCACTTGAATAATGTCCAAGGCACTCCTTACCATTCCTTGTGCTACATGTCACATCGAGCCAACATCTGTTTGACTTGTGATGCACACCCAACTGAACTAGGCACTCTTGCTTGCAAACTAAGGCACTGTGCCCATAAACTAAGACACTATTGCCTAGTGCACCCATTAACCAAGGAGCATCATGACCATTATCTAGGACATTATGTGAGTTCCATAAGAAACCCCAATTAACACTTCGCTGCCATACTGAACCAAATCACTTTGCCAAGCTCTTCGACACTTAAGCATGCCTTGCCATCATGCAAGACCATCCAAGGCATGTTCATCTAACCTTACAACCTACATATCACAACCAACCAATGCTTGCCAATAATTGTCTCAATAGATGGGTAGGGGCGCTCGTTGCCAGTTCCAAGGCAAGGGACTTGCAATCACGATGGCACGGTGAGTTAATACCCTCACTTAAAATGCTCCACCTTGATGAGATGGCCTACCATGAAAAGTCAACATAAAATGCTTTCACCTTTAAACCTAACAAGTTAAGGTTAGGAAAAATAATTATTATATATGTGATGTCTATAATAATTGAAAATCGTTTTTTTTTAAACCATGAAAAATCTGTAACTCGTTACAGTTATTTGGGCTAGGGCTAGGATCAAACCCACTCACTGCCACTATAACCTAAGAATATATCTAATAGCCCACAAGCCAAATATACCAATAACTTGTGACTTAGCAAGGGTTGAGATGTTTGGAGACACACCTGTGAGGGGTTCCCACTCCCGGAGGRCATCTACCCTTTTAGCCTTATTACAATAGACCAAATGTTTCATAGAGGATTTAAACCTAAGTAAAGAGAGTGTCAAATGTTTCATAGAGGATTTAAACCTTTAAACCTAAGTAAAGAGAGTGTTAGACGTWTATACTAACTGTTCACGCTATTGCCCCTCGACAATAATTGAAAATCAATCACAACAAACAAGCCAATTGAAAGTAAGGCACTATTATAAACTCCACTTAAGTTTGATCCCTAAAAGAAGTGATAGGGTCGCCCCTCCACCATCATCTTGCACTTGCAAAGGCATTAAACAAACAATAAATTTAGGATGATTAAATTAACTTCAAACAAACGTTTCCACGTATCAAAACACCTACCCATCGGATAAATAGTAGTTGCTCCATATTTAAAACTCTTCACGAATCTTGCCTCGAATTTTATAGCAATTAAAAGTCGCTATACTTGACATTTTATTAAACTACCCTTCTAGGTATTTGGAATCATGAGGACTGCCCCATTCACGTGACCGCACTTTTCTTCTTTTTTCAGGTCCCTACCCCCATTTCAACCCCCTTCCCCGCATGACCACGGTCTTCGTAAATAAAGAAGAAAGCTAGAATACCATAACAAGAGTGCTTATTTTGTATGTCCATCGGCAATATCAGTGGAAATCGGAGGAGGTCGAAGGATTGAACCCTCTCGAGTGAAGCGAAGGAGGAAGGTTAGATCGGCCCATCAATGGCACCCCCAGGCCCCTACTCAGGCACTAGCACTCTTGCTCTGGTAAGTTTTTGCAGTATCATATTTCACATTCTTTCATCGTTCTCTACATTGAAATTCAGACGGTTTTAACATTCTCTACACCGAACATGAGATTTATTTAGGCGTCTTCTGTTAATTTTCTAAGGTTTTGCGTTTTCCCTTTGAGATCTCAACTGGACACATGTGGCGAGTTTCTCAAATGTTAGAAAAAGTGTAAGTCAATGGGTTTCGAGCTCATGACGTAGGGTTTATTCTTACCGGCGCTTAATGATATAGAGGTTGAGAGCAGCATTGATTCTAAGATCGATTTTAGAAAAATTAGGCGCGTTTAGTTCTGTCGCCTTCATATTACGTGTTTACACGCTTTTCGTTCAAATTACATCTCCCATCAAGGAATGGGGAGAACTTAGGGTTTTAGTGCATTAAATGCCATTAAACGAGGATACACCAGAGATCCGGCCTAAGCATTTGACTTGGTGATGCCCAATGAATTTTGTTTGAGTTTCCACCATAGATGGTTCCAGAAAATATCCCCGATGTTATGACCTAGACCCAAATTTTGAATGAATCACTGTTTCAATAAAAAATTTCCAGCCACCTATCCCAAAGTCTCTTAACCCATTCATGATCCCAAAGGGTATCGAAAAGACCATCTTCAGCTTGGTTACAAGTCAGACAGCTTGTGTGAATTCTGTTGTTCCCACCAGTTAAAATCTTTTTATAGTATAGGGCTCTATGAGCCAGTCTTCAATAAACAGCATTCTCTGTTCGTCTTGGATGCTTTTACTAGGTCCATTTCCAGCACGTTTTGAATTTCGGATTCCAAAAAGGAATATTATGATAAAGATCTTCTTAAATCCTCTATGAAGAAAAGCTTGTAAATCTTTCCTTCCAACTGAAGTCTTTTGGTGTACCGAGGTCATATCCTTTCTCCCAAAAATCTGACTTCAGTGAGCAGATGATACAATATTAGCATGCTGCCTGAAATCATTTTCGCTCATAAAAACCATTGGAAAAATCATAAAAGAGAATCCAATCTTACTCAACTTGATTTTAGTAATCTTTCATTTCTACAAGATCACACTCCTTGAGTCGAGTAAGTACTAATGTAGAACCAAATCCCACCATAGGAATATGCCACTGTAGTAATAGCTTGTAATTAATCACATAGATAACAATCACAAGATAGAGGAGGCCCATAAGGCATGCCACTGATACTGCTGGCGATGTCAGCACCAGAGTGAAGGGGGATGCTATCACATCAACCTGGGAATTCATACCCAAAAGTCAGCCTCGAGATTGGCAAAGCTTGAGAATACTGCTAATTTGCTGCATACCTAGTTCTTGGTCCAGACATCCCACATTCATTCTGCTCCATTTATTTTCCCCAAGATACCTAGTTCTTGGTCTAGACATCCCACATTCATTCTGCTCCATTTATTTTCCCCAATATCTGTCCCCTCACCATCTGCTTGTCATTTTATGAATAGCTTGGGGACTGACCACTTTAGCCTCTAGGCCATGCTGCTCTCATTAGTTTCCATAGGCAGATTTTCCACCCTTTGGTGGAAAGTTTAGAAAAAATAAGTTTCTAATAGTTTGGTTCCCTATATATCTCCTAAGAGTAGCTACTACCAGAGCCCAGTTTTGGAACTGAATGTCTCCCAAAGTCTCTTGACCCCTTTAAAGTCTGAGATTAACATTGGATCTCTTATACCCAAACCTCCCAAGTAACTAGGTGCATAGTTGATTGACTGACTAGCTTGAATTTATAATTGTTGTTGCTGGAAGGGGCCCACAAATAGCCTTAATAATTCTCGGTCAATCTCTTTCTTAGTGTCTTAGGGGCATCAAGAGTGGTGTAGATGTGGTGTGCACTTGGCTAAGGGTGGCTTTTAAGATGACCACTCTCTTGTTAGAATCATATAGTGAGGGATAAGTTCTCTATGTGGTTAAGTTATCTCAATGAAACAAATCCTAGCTATTGATCTAATTCAGGATCTAATGGCTAGGATCTCTTTCACTAACCTAACACAGATCCACCTAACATTTAAAAGGGGGGTCGAGTAACTTCATTCATATATGTGAGTTGAGCAAGGCAGTATTCGTACAGGTCCGTACAATCGAGTACGTGAGATCTGGACGTAAACAAAAGAGGGTCGGGTATCCCCTACATTCGTGTGGCTGAGGAAGGCCGAATTAGGGCTTGTTTTAGTTGTCCAAGGCAAGGACGAGAGCTAAGGCCAGAGTTAGGGCTCGTCTCTTCTACAACAAAGTGTCATCGGGTACATGTGGAGAATTCCTGTACAACAATTGTCGAATCATACAACCAAGAATAAGGATCCAAGCTGTATAGTCAACAAATGTACTACATGTCTCTTTTATTGATATTGAATACATAAATAAGAAAGAAGATTATGTGTATCTCTGTGTTGAGTAGTTGTTAGCATATTTACTTCCGTGTATTCGATTTCTATATAAGTTTTTCATGGTATCAGAGTCAGGAAAAATCTAACAGCCCTCAAGAAATAAAAAAAATCCAGCTAAAAATGGCAAAGGATGTCTGTAAGGCTTGTCTCTCTTGTACCCAAACTAAGGATGTTTGGTACATAGACAGTGGAGCTTCCAACCACATGATAGGCCATAAGCACTACTTCAACAGTTTAAGCGAAAAAGAATTCGGGTTCGAAATTCTGTTGGGTGATGATTATGCTTACCATGCAAAGGGAATAGGAACAATAAAGTTTGAGAGGGAGTCAAGTAAACTCCTCTATCTTTTAGATGTTCTCTATGTCCTTGGTTAAAAGAAGAATCTAGTCTCAGTTTTAGCTTTAGAAGGCAAATGGTATGAAGTATCCTTCAAAGATCGAAGGGATTACATTAAACCAAAAGGCATAGGAAAGGGGTCTGAGCAAGTTATTGGAGTAAGGAAAGACAAATTATACAAATTACAATTTGACTCTCGCTATGCTCTCGCTAGCAACAGCGGCAGTAAGGACTGCGAGATATGGCATAGGAGTATGGCTCATTTTGGGCATAGAGCTCTTAAAATTTTGGGTAGAATTGTGACTGGAATGCCTTCCTTCTCCACAAAACATCATGAGATCTGCAAAGATGTGCCCTAGGTAAGTATGTAAGAGCACCTTTTCCTAGGAGTGATCATAGATCCAAAAGTATCTTGGACCTAGTTCACATTGATATTTGTGGTCCTATGTCTTCTTTGTCTATAGGAGGAAAGTTTAAATATTACATTGGCTTTATAGATGATTTTTCTAGAAAGACTTGGATTTATTTTTTGACAGGAAAAACCTCAGAAGAGGTACTCAAAAGATTTAAAGAATTCAAAGCTCTTGTTGAAAATCAAACAGGGAAGAGAATAAAAATTCTCAGATCTGATAATGGAGGAGAATACACATCCTATGCTTTCAAGAAATTCTGTACAGAAGCTAGGATTAAGAGGGAGTTGACAGTCCCATATACGCCTCAACAAAATGGGATTTCAGAAAGAAAGAACAAAGCAATTGTTGGAGCAGCAAAAGCAATGCTACACGATCATCCCTAAGTTCCTCTGGGTAGAAGCTTGAAATACTGCTGTGTATCTTTAGAATAGGAGCCCCCATAGAGTGCTTGGAAATGTAACTCCTGAAGAAGCATTTACGGGGAAGAAACCAAACATTAGTCATCTTCGCATCTTTGGTTGTGTTGTCTACTGTCACATTCCTGCTGAGAAAAGGACCAAGTTAGACCCCACAACAGAGAAAGGGATTCTAGTAGGATACAATGAGACATCTAAAGCATACAGGGTATACATTCCTTCCACCAAAAAGACAGTAGAAAACAGAGATATAAAATTTGAGGAAGAGAGGGCCTTCCAGAAATCTTTTCAAGACAAAGATATTCTGGAAGCAGAAGTTCCTCAACAAGAAGAAATACCCATCTCTTAGAGCTCAGAACCCCCCATAGAAGGTCAACAAACGGAAGAACAACCAATGCCTCCCAGGAAGAGGAAGCCAAAATGGGTCAAACAACTGTCGAAAGAATCTAGTGAGAAAGTAAAGTCACCTAGAACCTTTGTCAAAACTAGCATACCTCCTCAAAGATATTCAGGATATGTTGTTCTCATGAGTGGCATTATCGAGTTAGAACCAGCCTGCTTCAAAGAAGCCATTACAAGACAAGAATGGAAGGACTCTATGATGGAGGAATATACCTCCATAATGAATAATGATGTATGGGAAATAATACCCAGGACAAAGAACAAATGAATAGTAAGTTCCAAATGGATATACAAGATCAAGCATGCAGTAGATGGCAACATTGATAAATATAAAGATATATTTGTGGCTCGAAGATTTTCTTAGAAGGAAGGAGTGGATTATGACGAGACCTTTGCTCCAGTAGATCGCTATACCTCCATTCGTGCAGTTCTGTCTATTTCTACTTAGATGGGGTGGAGAATACATCAAATGAATGTTAAAATTTCTGGTGTTACCAACATCTTGATAATATTGCGATGTTGGCGATATTATCTTCAAGATCAGGGTTGACGATATTATCTGATATTTTCACTCTTACAACATTGTTTTTCATTCTTACGAAATTTTTCGATATTTTCCCTGATGTTGTCAATATTTTTGTTTTCGGACCCTTGGCGATATTTTGCAGATGCCGATGTTTGCAACACTGGTTAAAACAACTTTTCTTAATGGTAAGATTGAGGAAGAGGTGTATTTAGAACAACCACAGGGTTTTGAAGTTCATAATGGGGCCAATCATGTCTGCAGACTCAAGAAGGCCCTTTATGGACTTAAGCAAGCACCCAGAGCATGGTATTCCAGAATTGACAATTATCTACAGAGTATTGGCTTTGTTAAGAGTGATGCAGATTCAAATCTATATCTTCTCATGAGTAAAGATGATATTCTCATTCTTGTACTCTATCTTGATGATTTATTCCTGACAGGAGCAAAAACAATGATTACATGTTGCAAACAGGACTTGGCTAAAGAATTTGAGATGAAGGACCTTGGTCTAATGCATTATTTTCTTGGCCTAGAAATCTGGCAACAAAAAGGGGAAATTTTTCTTGGTCAAGGAAAATGTACAGTTGAGATTCTCAAAAGAATTGGGATGGAGGATTGCAAACCCATGGCCACTCCTATGATCACTAATCTTAAGAAACCAAACACCTCTGATTCAGAGAAGGTGATCACTAATTGGATGCTTGATGTACTTGACTAACACTAGACATGATATCTGTTTTGCTGTCAACACTCTCAATCAACACATGGTGGATTCCAGGAGGGTGCATTGGATTGCAACAAAACATATTTTGAGATATCTGAAAGGTACCATAGAATATGGACTTCAGTACATGCAAAGAGATCAAATTAGACTAATGGGTTACTCAGACTCAGACTGGGCTGACAACACAGTGGACATGAAAAGTACTTATGGGGGTTGCTTTAGTCTAGGCTTAGGCATGATCTCATGGTATAGCAGAAAACAAAAATCGGTAACCCTTAGTTCAATAGAGGCTAAGTACATGGCAGTTAGCCAAGCACGTTGTGAAGCTCTTTGGCTTCAGAAAGTCCTTGTAGATCTATTTGGTTCAAAGTTGGATCCTACTGCAATATACTGTGATAATTAGAGTTGTATTAAACTCTCAGAAAATCCAATATTCCATGATAGATCTTAAGCATATTGAGATCATGTACCACTTTATCAGGGACAAAGTATTGAAAGGAGCAGTAAAGCTTCAATACATCTACAAATGAGCAAGTTGTAGATATACTTACTAAAGGATTACCTAAAGGAAAATTTGAATACTTTCAGAAGAAGCTGGGAGTCATAGAGAACACTTTCCTCACTAAGAGGGAGTGTTAGAATCATATAGTATGCGATAAGTTCTCTATGTGATTAAGTTATCTCAATGAAGAAATAAATCCTAGCCATTGATCTAATTCAAGATCTAATGGCCAGGATCTCTTTCAGTAACCTCACATGGATCCACCTAATATTTAAAAGGGTGGTGGAGTAACTTCATTCATGTATGCGAGTTGAGCAAGGTGGTACTCATACAACCGAGTACGTGAGATTTGGGTGTAAACAAAAGATGGTCGGGTATACCCTACAATCATGTGGCTTAGGAAGGCCGAGTTAGGGCATGTTTTAGTTGTCATCGGGTATAGGTGGAGAATACTCGTACAGTAGCAGTCGAATCATACAACAAAGAATAAGGATCCAAGCTGTATAATCAACAAATGTACTGTAAGTCTCTTTTATTGATATTGAATACACAAATAAGAAAGAAGATTATGTGTATCTCTGTGTTGAGTGGTTGTTAGCATATTTACTTCTGTGTATTCAATTTCTATATAATTTTTTCACCTAGTAGGTTAAGCTGCCTAAATGGCCAAAGCTTCCAAGGCAATTGAATCTTATCTAAGAATGAGAGGTAGTCCTAGGCCATAATTTGTCTTGTTCCCATAGGTATTTGTAAGTATTTTAGGATATTGTTTTCTTGAAACAAAGCTACACCAAGTGTGTCCACAAGAATGTGGGCAAAGGTTGATTGAATGAAATCAATCATTAGCTTTGATTTTTGAAAATTAAGCGTCAAAAGATTCTCAATATATACCCAATGTAATGTTATTAGAACCAGATTGGTGGACCCCCAAAACTGGAAATTGGAAAAGGTTGGAAAGAAAAACAGACAACCAAAAAATACATAAAATATTCAAATTTTGATAAAAAAAATATATATCCATGAACATCCAAACCATTATATACAAATGTACAAAGTTTTCTCATGTATATAGCAAGTAAGGGTGCATATAACCAAAATAGCACCAAGTGCAATCCATATATGGACCAAAATACATAAACAAAGATTCTCTAAATGGCCTTTAGAGTTCAAAAATAAGCATAACAATCATTAATAATTAGAGTCTAGACTCTACAATCTAATTATATAATGGATTAATTTGAATCCGCATCCTCCACATACTTAACATGAACAGACTCTGGTACGGGATTCCAACTTGATTCCCCCGGGCTTGAAGGTACCTGTCCAACAACAATGTTAAGATAATTTGCCCATGGAGGTGGGTTGAAGTCCATCCAAGAGAGGTTTTCATTGTCAAATGTTGCTGGTTGAGTTTCCACAACCCACTCTGACGAGTGATTAATATCATCCAAGTCTATGGTGCTTGAATGGGGGTCATATTCAACCACTGTTTGCATCTTAATATAAGGTTGTATTTAACATACACCATATCATTCAATTGCTTTTGTTCCAAATGGTTTCTCTCCTTGGTATGGATGTGCTAAAAAACACTCCAATTGTGCTCACACCTAGAAGCATTGAATGTCTAGGTCAAGATCCAAATTGCAATTTTTTACAAATCAAGGCATTGGCTACCAAATTGCCCCCACCAATAGGTTGCAACAAGAGTTGAAGACAAATAAACTTCAATAAATGAGTTTGAATTTTAAACTTTGACTAAACTTTTGTAATGAATAATATAACATAAAAACTTTGAAATTACTTTCATGATGGGTCCTTGGATCTACTCTAGAATTTAGATAGCCATAGACATGCTGAAGGTACCCGTACTCTCATTGAAATGTAGGAGCTTACTGTGTATCTTGTCTTGTATCTTTGGATCAAGCACCATGTGCTCAATGCATTTGTACAATCCTTCTTTTACCGCCCCATCTGCTGTTAAATCTTTTGTATAATGGTACTTTTAGAAGACAAAGAAGCTTCATCAAATGAGTTTCAAACTTTGAAACTTTGGCTTGCTGCCAAACTTTTGCAATGTGTAGATTCTAGAATAATGAATAATATAACTTAAAAACTTTGAAACTACTTACCTTGGGTTCAAGTAATAACCCACGGCATGTAAAGGTCGATGGAGTTGTTTGTACCATCTATTATCAATAATTTTCTAAAGAGGAAGATACTTTTGTCTTTTATCAACCTACGCTGCCTTTATTGCCTCTTTGGCCTCATAAATAAAACCCATGGTGGCGTTATCACCCTCCACCATTCGCAACACTTTCATAAGAGGCTCACTGAATAGTACTATCTCTTATGCCTTTTTCCAAAAAGCTTTCTAAAAAACTTTGTCAACAATGTCTTTCCCTTTAACATTTTTAGTCCATTGAGATGCATTCCACTCATCACAAGAAAACATTTTCTACAAGTTGGCTTTTCGGTCAAGCATGGATTGCAACATAAGAAAGTTTGTAGCAAATTGTGTACTAGCTAAACAAACAAGCTCATTTATCCCTACTGTTTTTCCACATAACGTTCAAGACCCATGTGTAGTAGATGTATCTAGTTATGGCCGTTGCTTGTTCCACACACCTTTTCACCTACTTAATTTTCACAATGTCCTCAAGCATGAGGTCCAAACAATGGGCTACACATGGATTCCACCAAATGGCCGGGTGTTTTTCCTTCAACATCTTTCCTATTGCAACATAGTTAGAGGCATTGTTAGTGACGACCTGCACACCATTCTCCACCTCGACCTCCTCAACTACTTCATCCAAAAGATGAAAAAATAATTGCACATCCTTCACTTGATTGGATGCATCCATTGATTTAAGAAACATAGTTCCTTGTGGGCAAGCAATTAAGAAATTAAGAATGGTGTGGGGTCTTCCATCAATCCATCCATTAGACATGATTGTGCAACTTGTTTGCTCCACAACTCTTTGAACTCTACAAGGTATTCATCTATTCTTTGAACCTCATTCTGTAAAAATGCCCCCCCAATATCATGAAAACTAGGGCCTTTGAAGCTTGAACCGCATGCAGTTATAGTATCTATCATATGTTGTAATAATGGGAATTAGTGGCATTGAAAGGTATGTTTGCATCATACCACCATCTAACCATGCATTTCCAAGCAATGCCCCTTTCCCTCTTCTTCTGTTTCGCAACAATTGTGGGCTGAGCACTGGGCGTTGTGAAGGGTACAAAGAACAAGTCAAGCCTATGCCGCATATTCAAATTGGATGTATTGGGGCTAGTAACAATCTCTTCTCTAGGAGGGTTTATTTCATTTGGGATTGTATAGGGATTATCAATAGGGAAAGCAGAGGATTCTTCGGAACTAGGGATTTGATTTTCATTAATATTTGAACTTGAACTTCTCCCTATTTCTTTTTGCATCTTTTTCTTAGTGGATTTCTCTGCATGGAAGGCATCGATATGACTTTGCATCTCGGCTTTTAGCTCATCAAAGGCTTTTAGGCAAGGTTTTACATTCCCTCTTTTTTGTGCTAAGTGATGTTTCAACCTATGGATGTCCCCCCATCAACTTCCTTATGACAATAGTTGCATACCATTTTCTCCCCAACCAATTAGTAGTGGTCCCATGTGGGATACTTCTCGCCTTTTGGAGCCATGGCAATTTTTTTACCAACAAATGAAATCTGCAATTAAAACCCTAGGCTATCTTAATTTATAGGGAAAAAAACAATTTTATTGACAATTGTAAAGAAAAAGAGGCTTGAAGGAATCTTTTACATACTTTCACAAGCCCTCTAAATGAAGAGAAAAAGAGTAGCTCCAAAACAACAGAAGACAAGAGAAGAAGAGCAGCTCCAAAACAACAGAAGACAAGAGAAGAGGAGCAACTTCAAAACAATTGAATTGAAGCTCCAAAACAATAGAAAAAAATGCTTTATTACAGCCCAATAAATTCTCCAAATCAACCCTTGAATCAGCCCAAGAGATTCTCTAAATCAACCCTTCAATCAACTCTCTAAATTAGTCAACAATCTCTTTGATTAAATGGTAGAAATCAACCCAAGAAAGAGTTCAAACCGACAAAAAGAATGATGCCTAATGACGATGAACAATCCGCTCAAGAACTCCAAATCAACGAAGTGGAGGGTGTGAGACAAATGGAGGGTGGGGACCTCATTAAATAACAATGAGAGGGGTCTAGGGTTTTTGTTTTGCTTTTTGCTTTTTAATTTTTTAAGTTTTTGATGCAGACCCTCTATCCCTCTTAAGGGCTGCGCGACCTCTCGGTCAGGATCTTCTGATTCTGGAGCCGAAATGGCTCTTCTGGTTCCAAACTGGAATCCTTCGAACGAACACGCAGGTCCCCCACAAATGCTCAGTTGGCTTTTCCAAGCGCCAAGCGTGAGCTCCCACAACACACGACCAAGAGCCGTGACCTTGCGCTAAGCCAAAAGGGGTGCTTATCGTGGATCGAAACTTCACAAGTCAAGTGTCCCGTCCCTTCGTCCTTTGAACCCTTGGTTGTCGAAATGCCGAAATATCGTGGGCCAGGACTTCACAAGTGAAGCGTTCCGTCCCTTCGTCCTTCGAATCCCCGGTTGCCGAAATGCCAAAATGTCCCAGCGCCTATTCCTTCGGGTTTTCGCGTTTTGCGAAATCTGGGTGCAAGGGATATCTCTGCTCCTTGGAACCCCCAGTTGTCGAAATGTCGAAATGTCCCAGCACCTATTCCTTCGGGTTTTCGTGTTTCGCGAAATCAGAATGCAAGGGATATCTCTGCTCCTTGGAATCCTCGGTTGCCGAAATGTCCCAGCGCCTATTCCTTCGGGTTTTCACGTTTTGTGAAATCACGGTACAAGGGATATCTCTGCTCTTTGGAATCCCTGGTTGTAGAAATGCCGAAATGCCTTGGCGTTCGATCAATGACTCACAATACTCCCTGGGATCTACGGTCCACGTCCGACCTCGCTATTTCGCTATTTTGCGATTCGGGGTTTTGGGAGACAAGGACCTTTGTCCTTCCAACTCGCGATACCCGAAATCGCGAAATGGACCAACGGTCCAGAGTTGCCTGTGATCGACGGTTCACGTCGAATCACGATTTCGCGATTCGGGGTTTTAAGAGACAAGGATCTCTGTCCTTCCAACTCGCGGTACCCGAAATCGCGAAATGGACCAACGGTCCAGATCTATTTGAGATCGATGGTCACTATTCCTCCTGAGCTTTGGACGTCAAAAAGCCCTCGCTGCTAACCTCCTCGCAACTCCACCTTATCTAACAACTGGCGGGGTTTCGGCGTTTCTCCTCAAGGACTCTCCACCGTCCATTTAGATCTTCGGGATCTCCCCTCCCGGATCTACGCAACGTTAAAGCTTGCGCTTCTCCCTCAAATCGGACGGTCTGCGGGATCTTCTGCCGCGATCCAACGCTCGACGACGTTCTTCCTCCTAAGCTTTTACTCACTTCAGACTTAGAAGATTTTCTAAGTCTTCGAAGACTTGGTCTTCGTTCCTTCCAGGGAATGAGTTCCTGGATCTCGATAACACTTTCCGAAGTGTTATCCCTCCTGAGCTTTGTTTGGTTTAGACTTCGATTTCCCGCGCACTCCTTGCGTTTGAGGGATTTCGATAACTCAGATCCACGGTATTTCTTGCAGAGAAATTCCTCCTGATCTCCTTATGTTCCTCTTTGGCTCGATGCACACCTTGCAGAGCTTCCAATGAAGAGAAACAATTGAAACTGGAAAAACTCATAGTTCCATCCACTTGTTCATGTAAACAGAAATGACAAGAAAATGTAGACAACGCACACACCATACATTTGGATCAATTTTCCATTCTGTTATATTCACAAGTGCCCAATGGCTACAGAATACATTCAAAATTACAGTAACTCAAAACACTGAGATCTCCTGCTAACTCACAATTCTCTCTTACAGCGAATTTTTCTCTGTATTGCAGCCCCTCTAACAGCGTGTACAAACTTCTACATAACTCAAAAATGTTTCTAGGGTTTCCCCTGGCTACTTGCCTACTCTAAAATTCATCCTACGCTATCTTAGTTCAGTCGCATTCCAGAGCCGAAGTTGAAACTCCTGCTCTGTTTACAATTTCAAAACTTGCCTCAAAGGGTAAAATTCGGCACCGGTTCAAGCATGCCTCCAAAGGTGAATTCTGGCGTTGAGTGGAGGCGGATTCCGAAATCGGTTGTAATTGCCCACGTTGAAGTTATGGAAGAACTCTCACGTGTTGAGTGGTCCCGCCTCTGTGCGCTTGCCAACGATGCTCCTGCATCATACTCCCCTTGACAAAAATTCATGGACTCCCGTCCATGAGCTCCTCTACTAACTTTCCCTGCTTCTGGATAGCAACTTAGTTTTCCCAACTGACATCTTCTATTGGGCATCCCTTCCATTTGACCAGATACTCAAAATAAGTTTTCCTCCTGGTCTTCTTGCCCATCCTCTGATCCAAAATCTTCTCCATCTGTAGCTTCTCTGCCACAGGCATCTGCTTCTCCGACTGAATCTTTCCTTGATCTTCTGATCCTTCTGTGTCGTCTTTCCTGTAAGGGTACAGGTCGGAGACATTGAATATGGGTGAAATGCCCACACCATCTGGCAGCTCGATCTCATAGGCGTTTGCATCAAACTTCCTCAAGATCTTACAGGGTCCTATCTTCTTCATCTTCAATTTGTTATATGTTCCC
>SNQJ01S0047790.1:39681-55256 GCA_010110895.2 Picea sitchensis | reverse complement strand
CCTTCGTCCTTCGAACCCCTGGTTGCCGAAATGCCGAAATATCGTGGGCCGGGACTTCACAAGTCAAGTGTTCTGTCCCTTCGTCCTTCGAACCCCCGGTTGCCGAAATATCGTGGGTCGGGACTTCACAAGTCAAGCATCCCATCCCTTCGTCCTTTGAACCCCCGGTTGCTGAAATGCTGAAATATCCCAACGCCTACTCCTTCGGGTTTTCGCGTTTCGCGAAATCTGGGTGCAAGGGATATCTCTGCTCCTTGGAACCCCCGGTTGCCAAAATGCTGAAATGTCCCAGCACCTGTTCCTTCGGGTTTTCGCGTTTCGCGAAATCAAAATGCAAGGGATATCTCTGCTCCTTGGAATCCCCGGTTGCCGAAATGTCGAAATGTCTCAGTGCCTATTCCTTTGGGTTTTCGTGTTTAGCGAAATCAGGGTACAAGGGATATCTCTGCTCTTTGGAATCCCCGGTTGCCGAAATGCCGAAATGCCTTGGCGTTCGATCAACGACTCACAATACTCCCTGGGATCTACGGTCCACGTCCGACCTCGCTATTTCGCGATTCGGGGTTTTGGGAGACAAGGACCTCTGTCCTTCCAACTCGCGATACTCGAAATCGCGAAATGGACCAATGGTCCAGAGCTGCCTGTTATCGACGGTTCATGCCGAATTGCGATTTTGCGATTCAGGGTTTTGAGAGACAAGGATCTCTGTCCTTCCAACTCGCAGTACCCGAAATCGCGAAATGGACCAACGGTCCATATCTATTTGAGATCGATGGTCACTATTCCTCTTGAGCTTTGGACGTCAAAAAGCCCTCGCTGCTAACCTCCTTGCAACTCCACCTTATCCAACGGCTGGCGAGGTTTCGACGTTTCTCCTCAAGGACTCTCCACCGTCTGTTCAGATCTTCGGGATCTCCCCTCCCRGATCTACGCAGCGTTAAAGCCTGCGCTTCTCCCTCAAATCGGACGGTSTGCGGGATCTTCCGCCGYGATCCAACGCTYGACGATGTTCTTCCTCCTGAGCTTTTACTCACTTCAGATTTAGAAGATTTTCTAAGTCTTCGAAGACTCGGTCTTCGTTCCTTCCAGGGAATGAGTTTCTGGATCTTGATAACACTTTCCGAAGTGTTATCCCTCCTGAGCTTTGTTTGGTTCAGACTTCGATTTCCCACGCACTCCTTGCGTTTGAGGGATTTCGATAACTAAGATCCACGGTATTTCTCGCAAAGAAATTCCTCCTGATCTCCTTACGTTCCTCTCTGGCTCGATGCACACCTTGCAGAGCTTCCAATGAAGAGAAACAATTGAAACTGGAAAAACTCACAGTTCCATCCACTTGTTCATGTAAACAGAAATGACAGGAAAATGCACACAGTCCACACACCATACATTTGGATCAATTTTCCATTTTGTTATATTCACAAGTGCCCAATGGCTACAGAATACATTCAAAATTACAGTAACTCAAAACACCTAGATCTCCTACTAACTTGCAATTCTCTCTTACAACTAATTTCTCTCTGTATTGCAGCCCCTCTAACTGGGTGTACAAACTTCTACATAACTCAAAAATGTTTCTAGGGTTTCCCCTGGCTACTTGCCTACTCTAAAATTCATCCTACGCTATCTTAGTTCATTCGCATTCCAGAGCCGAAGTGGAAACTTCTGCTCTGTTTACAATTTCAAAACTTGCCTCAAAGGGTAAAATTCGGCACCGGTTCAAGCATGCCTCCAAAGGTGAATTTCGGCGCTGAGTGGAGGCGGATTCTGAAATCGGTTGTAACTGCCCACGTTGAAGTTCTGGAAGAACTCTCACGTGTTGAGTGGTCCTGCCTCTGTGCGCTTGCCAACAATGCTCATGCATCAGTTTTGGGGGTCGATTTTGTGGTCCCACTTGTCGGTGCACGGATCCGTTTAAAACTGATTGGTTTAGGTAGTTAAGGTTGGATTTGTACATAATTGGCCATTTTCTATTTGGGCATGTGATTTGGACCACCTACCCTTCTAAACTAGTAGAATCGATTAGTTTTGGCAAAATTGGTCCAGTTTTGATAACATTGTGCTCAACCACTCAAATGTTAGATATTTATCAATACTACTAATGTTGAGGGTCTTAATAAAATTTGCATGGGAAGGAGGTAGATTTTTCAAAGTGATAACCACCATATCTTTTTCTTCCATTTTCATTTCAATTGATTTTAATTGATCTTTAATATCCTTGTTTTTTAGCAAATGATCTTGCAAGGATCAAACTCCTCCATTTTAATTGAAAATAACAGAGTTTTAAGGAAGAAAGCTTTACGCTTGTCCAAGGTTTCATTCATGTCTTGTAAATTCCCCCAAACAATAACTGCATCATTACCATCTTGCTCATTAGGAAGCATCTCATTCGTTACTAAGAGCTTGATCGACATCATAGCCTCTCAATTCTTCGCCTCATACTTTGCTTGGGCATACACACTATCTAACTCCACACTTCTTCTCCCAATACAAGTTTGTCCAATCATTTGTATTCAAATATGGCAAGCATCTTCTGTTTCCATGATTTAAAATTCTTACCCTTAAACTTTTTGTTTTCGTCCAACATTAGATGGGATGAACTCACCATTTTTTCTAAAGGTGTAAATACACCAAATACATCTGAATTTGTGATTACAATTCAACAATTTACTGTTACAGTCCTTACCATTGCCCCAATTAAAAAAACAACATGATATTTCTTACCAATAAATATCATTGTTCTTGACTATCACTGTAGAGGATTAGTTTGAATATCACTCTAGAGGATTAGTTTGTATGTTCTGAATACAAATGCATAATCACTTTGGCACAATCTCTCTGTTCAAATTGTAGATACAAAGAATTCAAACTCTCTTCAAAATCGTTTTCTTCATAATTAATGTCAATATAGGCTCAATGATCATAAAAGTTGTGTTAATTCTCTAGGCATACACTGTCTCATTTATTCTTCAGATCGATCTAAAGCTCTCACAAAGGTTGCTCCTTTAATCCATGTGTTTGCTCTACACTTTATCCACAGTGGCTTGATTCTTCAAATGGACCAAGCAGTAGCGACTCCTTGACTTTTCCTCTCTCTTCATAACACTGCCTCATTTTTTTCATATCATCCTGGTTTGTTGGCTCACACAGTTGGTGACTTATTCCCATGATGAAAAACCTCTTACAATTTCCAATTCTTGTCTGGCAGTGACTCCTTATCTCCTTATGATGTCACATGGTTTTGCTTTGGTAGTTGCACGAGGAACCGAGACTTCTTTGACCTCTTTGACGTCTCTAGTCACTATGGCAATGATTCACCCTTCATCATTTGATGATTCTTGTCTTTATCCTCGATGGCCCACAATAATTTTCACTTTATCAATGCCTTTGTCAAGCGGTATGCGCTTTGCCTTTGTCAATTTTCCTTTTCTTTGATTGGCGTCATCATCATTTTTTTAACTCCCTCGACAACACTTTCTAATGCCTTGACTACATCACAAAATATCTCTTCATAGGGAGCATTAAGTTTGATATATATCATACATAGGTCACGGGTTTTGTGTCTTGGGTATTACTAATTCATAACCCTTTAACATTAATAACAATCTTATCTTTGACATTGTTTGTCTATGCTTGCGTGTGAGCAGTCACTCAGTACCTTCTTTGATCACAATGGTCCTATGGCTCCTTCACCTTCTTCCTTAGCTTCTCCTCAATGTGACTCTGTTCCTTAGCTTCTCCTCATTGTAACTCTGATTCCATGTGAGTTTTACACACACAAGCATGGATTGGGATGCACAGTAGAATGAGAAAGTGTGGATTCATTCATATGTTATTATATGATACAATGTCTCATTACATAGTAGGAGAAGAGGAGTATGTTACGTCACTCCCAATACTTAACTATTTAACTACTACATTAAATAGCTCACTACTTCATATATTTATCAAGTTTTTAATTTTTAATTTTTTTAATGTAACATCTCGTCCCACCCTCAAGCTCATAAGTGAGAATGAGATTGTTGGTACCTTGCTAGCCCCAATCAACAATTGGCTCATGAAGAGTGAACATATCACAAGCAAGATTTGAACTTGGGTGGAGAGGATAACATTTCTTCTCTCAACCACTTGAGCTAGTTCAGATTGACATTAAGTCTTTACTATATGCCTAAGTCCTAATTAATATGTCTGACTTCTAAATATGACCATTATTTCTAACACCAACCAACATTATTACTAACAAATTTCTAGATTATTTCCAATGTTCAAGAAAGATACGGAGCTTAACAAGTCGACACTTTTCTTTGGACATGCATCTATATGTTGTGAAGTCCATGTAGTATTATCATAGAAAATTTGATTACATAACTTAAATTATTGAGTGTTCACTTAGAATTACATGAAGCTTGATTTCCAGGTATAGATAGAAAAGTATTAATGTAGGCTTTGTTGCCACACAATCTCACACCCAAAGATGAAAAGTCCTAACACCTAGATGGAGACATGTGAAACTAGGAGGATGGCCACTGTCACCTTACTATCACTCCTCTACACTTTAGACAAAAGGTAAACTTAATTTTAGGGGGGCTTCCCGATGGTTGCAAGGCTCCATTTGTATGGTATGGAAAAGAGGAAAAGAGAGCTTAACAACAACCTTTTGAAGGAAATGAAAGAAAAGTAAGGGTATTGGAGATGATAAATGAAAGTGAAATTTCGATGCCTTGTTGCTTGGGCTATGGAGTCATGAATGCAATCTAGGAGGGCATACTAATGGTTAGGGCTATAGATAGACAATAAGACATTCTCTATAACTTCTTCTAACTTAGTAATCAATAAATCACAAGATAGATGGGTAGGGACTCACAATAGGAGCTCCACAACCAAGTCAATTCATAAGGGCAAGTCAAGCTTCACTCACAAAAACACTTAGGCTTTAGATTTCTTCCTTCCAAATCTAGGCTCAAGCTTTCAATCTTCAATAGGAGGTCTAGGGCTTGAATCCTCTTCTTAAAAACAAGGCGCTCCTACAACTTGGCTTTGACAATCAACCCTGTAATCAAAGGCTACCAAATACATACTAGAACATATTCCACACATATACGTTTGTACAAATATGACTACAAGCTTAACACAAAATCTACCTTCAATTCCTCATTTGGAGCTAAGCATGCTCACAAGTTCTCCCATTGATCTTCTATTTCAATCCCAATTTACAAATGTAGAGAGCAAATCTTTATATAGATTTCCTCATGGGCTTCTTTGAGTAAAAATACTAAAATATTTACAACAACTACCTAAGTGGGCGAATTAGGCCAAAAGCCCATTGAAAAGTGCTTGGATATAATGTTCTAGATGATTCTAGTGCCACATGCCACCTTCCATGCTCATCTTCATGCAAAGGCAAAATCTTCATGCAATTTGTCCTCCTCATGTGCATGGCGCTCTACTAGACATAATAATAAAAATTGCTTGATAAATGAGCTAGGGCGCTCTCCTAGATGAGCGAATGGATGCCAAGTGTACAAGTCTCATAATCACCTTCAAATAATAATAATATTCCTTGGTCAAATGAGTAGGGTGAATTTATAGCTAGATGAGTAATTTTCCATGTGCAAAGCTTCATTTATGAGGGTGCTCTTCTAGAAATGGATGCCAATGCCAAGTGTAATGTTTGAGTGCTTCTTCTAGAAACCTCTAGACAAGGAAATAATAAATTTCTTCATGAACTAGTGTGCCCTTAGTCTTTGAGCCTTCTTCATGAACTAGTGTGCCCTTTGGTCTTAGAATAGCAATAAAATAATCCTTCAAGCATGTGCGCCCTTGGTTCTTGTGCTTTGTGGACAAATTTGAGTGGATAATATCCATGAAATGCTCCTTCAACAAGTGCACACATCACTAGTCACTTCACATGTGTGCAAGGTGTGAACAAGGTTATGTAAGAAGTGGACTTGTCCTCATAATGGATCACACCAMYTAGGGATGTGTGCTTGCGTGGATAAGGTGGATGAGGTGGATGGATAAGATGGAGGGTCAAAACCCTAAGAYGAATGGGTAGTTAGCCTCCCTAGTCAAGTCAAGGCTCAACAAACTCCTCAAATCTCGTGTAAAGGGATAAGAACAAAGCATGAGTGATTTGGCATGTGTGAACAAGGCTTAGGGTAAGGTGCGAGTGAATTAGCTTTTATTTTTCCAGTGTATCACCTCAACACATGCCAAAAGGGGGAGTGCCTAGTCTCATGTGTACTGCATGGACTTTAAGTTACAACTCCTAGTGACCAATTAGAAAGTGGAACTTAGGGAAAATGTCTCATTGAAGATATAGAACAATAAAGTGCTAATAGACCAATACTTGGGCACTCAACCTAAGGTTTAAGATTTAAATCAAGATATCCTGCACCAGTTAGGTGTTTTCAACTGGAAAAAGTGGAAATATGAGATTTGAGAGGTTAGTAAGGCTTAGAACTTGGGAAATTATAGGCAAAAGGTACCATGTAGTTTCTAGGAGATGGAGTGAAGTGGAATGTGGGTATGAAAGTGAATTTAACTTGGGTGAAAAGTTACGACGTGTTATGAGACACAAATCACTTAGGCAAAATGGTGGAAAGTGGTGAAAATGTATGTTTGAAGTGGATTTTACCTAGGAAAAAGTGATAAGATGCTTGCAAATAACAATTTGCCTAGGTGAAATGATGGAAATGACATGGAACATTAGGTAAGTACATCACCACATTAGAGGATGCTCATGTTCTAATCGTGCAAGACAAAGTGAAAGTGTCTTGGATGTGACTATGTGATCACCATGATCAAGAAAAAGATGCACCATCAAAGCAACCTCCACCAATATCCCAACCTCTGGCAAAATGTGTGAAGTGGATTTTACTTAGGCAAAAGTGATAAGATAATTGCAAATAACAATTTGCCAAGGTGAAATGATGGAAATGACATGGAACATTAGGTAAGTACATCACCACATGAGAGGATGCTCATGTTCTAACCGTGCAAGACAAAGTGAAAGTGACTAGGATGTGACTATGTGATCACCATGATCAAGAAAAAGATGCACCATTGAAGCAACCTCCACTAATATCCCAACCTTTGGAAGGCTAGAATCATCCCATCAATCTGCACACGACCATTTACCACTCATGTCAACATGAGGGGTAACATGCTTGATATCTACACTTCAATGATTAACTACATATACTTTTGGTTTATTTCATAAATATGTTATTTTGAAGGAGTAATATGCCATAATAGTTATGCAATGACCATTGCTATGTTCACTTAGAATTACATGAAACTAGATTTCCAAATATAGATAGAAAAGTATTAATGTAGGTTTGATATCTACACTTCAGTGATTAACTATATATACTTTTGGTTTATTTCATAAATATTTTATTTTGAAGGAGTAATATGCCATAATAGTTATGCAATGTGTACTTGTATATAAAGTTATGCAATGCTGATCTGTAGTATCTTGACCGTTGCTATGTATTAGCTTGTTCTTTTGACATTCATGATAATGGTAGAGCAAAATATTTAGAAATGAATGGAGAGGCAATGATTTCCTGAATGTCTATTAAATTAAATTTATCATGAAATGCAGGTAGCACGTGTTTCAGCTTTAACATTGGGTCTGGTATATGGAAGCACAAAGCTTTCATATCTCAAGGTATAGTGGCTTTGAAATGAATTACAAAAATTTACTTATAAGTTACTATGTTAAGTAAGTTATATGGGGCAATATGTTTGATTGAACAATTTTTATTTATTATTATTGTTTGGAAGTGCTTCCTTTAAACTCAAAGAGAAGCATTGCAACTGGCCCAAAGAATTTGGGCATCACAAGCAGCCAGCGCAAAACAGTCCTGGAGGGATGAACCACTGAATGTAATCACTATTGTTCTGATAAGATGCTGTGACAGGTGGTACCTTTTTGTTTAAATCACCCAGGACTTTCCCATCTCTAGTCACTCATTCATGCCTTTGGGGAAATTGAACCTTGGTGGGTGGCTTGACATGCATCCTTGAAAACTATTCTTATTTTATTCACGCCTTTGGGAAATTGAGCCTTGGTGAGTGGCTTGACATGCTTCGTTGAAAACTATTTTTATTTTGTTCACGGCACAACAAATACCCTGAAAAATCGTGATTAAAGTCTCCACTATATAGTAGGCAAATCATTTTTGAAGAGAGTGAGTAGCTACTTTGAGATGATTTCATGCAACACAGAAGCAAGACTATCCAATTCATTTTTGTTTGAGAGAATATATATAAGGTTACCTTATTTGTGGTCAGAGCTTGTTTATCTAAGTTCTCCACACCTCACGGGTGGTACTATTTACTAAACTTCTGTTTACTAAAATCACTGTTTTGTATATCCCAAACTCGACACTAGCACTCACAAACTTTGGACATTCTGAAAACCAACCAAAATCAATTGTGGAGGCTTCCAAACCCCTGAAACTATACTCAGTTTGAATTGTTATGTGCTTGTGCTTGGTGGATGAATTGAACAGAGTCTCTACATATGGTGCTTTCTTCTTCCCTGAGTACCGTGATGCACTAGTTTCATCCTCTCTAACTGTTGGACTGACTGTCAAAGGAGATTTGGGTTGCCAACCACTAGCTCCATCATGCCTTGTAGGTCTTTCAAGGAATCTGGAATGTGGCCTTCCAAGTAGACTATGTTTTAAAGGAGATCAATGATCACACCATGCATGTTTTGGATGTCTTATGCTGCATCTGCAAAAATGAACTTGGCTTCCATTCTCATCTTCTTCCTCATGTTAAATATGTTCACTGAGGTTGAGAGTTTCTGGATTCTCCATCTCTATTTTTGGCCTTGTGGTCCTTCCCATTAGCATCTTTCCTACTTGAGACTTATCCCCACTTCCTCCACACTACATGCTGCTACCCCTCCCCTTCTCATCATTCTTGGAACCTGCAAAACTTAATGATCTTCCTCACCAAAGAAGGTTTCATATTAAATAGAGGTAGCCATCTTTAAGATGGCTACTATGCTCTAGCACTCCTCCACTCAAAACAATAGTAGTTATTCTACCCATTCAACCCATTAAACCTTTTTGAGAATGCCAAATAAACAAGCATAATAGAAAACATAACATGAGATTTGCAGAAGGTTTCATCGAGTCTAATTGGTTTCGACCTCACATTGGAGATTGGGTTACTGGCTTACCAACTTCTTCAATATCCAGAACACCGTGCTACCATCTCGTGTGCAAATGAAATGTAACCTTACATGCTCACGACCTTCTAATTATCATTGCTCTTTATGAGAACCTATTAAATGCATTTGTTGCAAGGCTGCAGCCTATGTCAATGTAGGCTGACCTCTAGTCATTAATTGTATTTTTTTTGGGTGAATTTCTTCCATTACATCACAGAGAGTACGAGATATCCATTTATAAAAAGGCACCCCTGGGTGTGGAAACAACAGAGTACATAGTGGACAGTATAGAGAGACCAGGCACAAAATTCAAAAGGTAGCTAGCTAGGATTTTGATTATAAGCCCCAAGCACAAGATCCAAATGATGGTGAGCCTAAATTAATTATACATTTTTTGTAAGAAACTCTTCTCTTTCAAATATTTCTTTTTTTTGCCATAAGCCTTACTTTTATCATTGTTATTGATGTTCACAGTATAAACATTAAAAGATACAGCTGTTGGTTAGTTCCTGGCTGTATAGTACAGCTATCATAAATGCATGGTATGGATGCTATTTAACGTAAAGTGTTATCAGTGATTAGTATGGCTATCATTTAATGGTAGTCAATGCTATTGAGTCTTAATGCAGTCCATGACATAGTAGAAGAWGAACTACTAAGATGAAGTTGACATTGATAGCCAAGAATGAGCTGGCAAATTATCAGGTGAACTACTTTATGTAGTTGTTTGAAACCACAATTTAGGTGAAAATGAGCCCCAGTTCCCATGATTTTTGATCTAGGAGGCGAGAAGAATCTAATAACAAAATCTATTGTTAGATGCTTCAACCTGTTGACAACACATCCAAAACAATATTCCTCGTAATGGCTGCACAAAAACACCGACTTAGTAATCATCAAAGAATGCAAATACATGTATGCAGTGACCTGCATTTTTTAACATGTTGGGATGTGGACTATGGTTGGATGTCTGTTGTTTTGTTTTGAAAGTCCATATCTCAGGGATTGGCATGTTGGCCCTTGATGTGGACTGAACAGATACAAGTTGGTAAAAGGATGCTAAAGGTATCATCCTGAATTCTTGAAAGAAACAAGATCCTATTACTTTGATTATAACTGAAGAAACAAAAAAGTTTAATCAATGCTTCTTAGGAGTTTGTGATGAGCACCATCGTCTTTGGCATATATATATATATATATATCTTATGCTTTTAAGCATAGAGTCTTATGTGCTCATGAATAGTAGTAGACATGCTAGTAGATCTAGATATGTTTTCAACTCACATAAATTTAGTTTGATTTGTGACAAGAAAATCTTCTTAGAGTAGCTATAGTTAGATATATGGTTTTAATGCTCATTGAACATTGTAATAAGGCATCAAATGTCGATGTCATTAGACTTACCTTTTCAATATAAGGCCCGTTTCACATTCTTGCATGAGAAAAAAATCTAGGGAAGCTGGGGTTTGTGTGAGAGATCTCCCTCAGAACTCTCTTTATTCTGTGAACAATTCTTTATACATGTAGCTATAAAGCTTTCCCTTCTCATCATATCCACATCCATTGTAACAGGGCTACCATATTTTATGTGCACAACTCTATGCTAATTTATAGTTAGAAGATTTTGTCACCATCAAGTTCATGTAAATTGGTATTAGAACCTAGTCTCTTTTGCATTCCCATTGGAGCTCAAGAAGTAGCTTTGAAAATCTACAAGGAAGCACATGCTATTGGGTTTTCCAATTTTTGTTTGAATCTTAAATAGGTCAACATATCCCACTTAAAAGTTTAAACCTTACTATTTCATACAAATTTCTCAACAACCTCCCACTAGTCTTTTTCTTGAAAAAGCTTCATATATTACTTTAGAGAACCAATACGTACATTAAGAGTCAAAGTGATTACTATTAAAAGTGGTGTAAGATTCACTTTTGACCATCGACTGATCTTATATTGTAATCATATTATATTTATAGGTTTGGCCAAGGTTGACCTTGTACATGTAGGCTCATATCCCTTCATTAACCCTACCTCTTGAGTTGTCTATATATACTTAACTCTCATTTTTAATTGATCGTTATATGATTCTTATTCATCTTTTATTAAAATTATTTGCCTAAGGGCAGGCTGGGGTGTCATGCTCTCTTTTGTTCATGTGTTTCTTTCTCTTTCTAGTACAATAGTACTTTATTCTCTCTTTAGGGCCATGCCCCTTTTGGCTAATTTCACTTTAATAGTCAGGTTGCCCTAGTGCTGGTTTTTCTCTCTTTATTGTAGAATGAGGGTTTGTGTTGGTTCCATTCGACTCTCTCTATCTATTGTGAATCTTAACTTAGTATTAGAGTGGGTGTGAGCTACATTCAATTCAACAACTAATCCAAAGTTTGTTTGACTAGTGGCATTGCATAAAGGTTGCAGAACTAGCATTTTTGGATCATCTCTTTTTAAGGTAGCTACATTTAATTCAACAACTAATCCAAAGTTTGTTTGACTAGTGGCATCGCATAAGGGTTGCAGAACTAACATTTTTGGATCCTTTCTTTTTAGGGTTAAATAGGGTTCAAACTTCAAACCTTCCTTTAAGGGTTTATTTCAATAGCCGATCCAACGATTTTTGGCTAGTGGCATCGCTTAAGGCTTCTTTGTGATTATAGAACTAGGGTTTTTGGATCCTCTCTTTTTTGGGATTTCCAACCATTTAAACCCTCCAAAGCTAGTGCATTTTTTCTAGGGTTTAAACCCTCTCTCAAGGGTAGTGCATTTTTACAAGCTTTCCTAGGGTTTGAATCCTCCTTCAAAGTTAACACATTTTTCTAGGGTTTTCTTGGGTTTAAACCCTTCTTCAATTCTACTGCACTTTTTCTAGGGCTTCGTAGGGTTTAAACCCTCCTTCAAGGTCAATGCTCTCTTCATTCCTTTGTTCTATAGCAAGAGATGGCACATTGCAGATTTTTTTGGGAGAATCTGTTAACTCTCTTTGTCTTGAGCTTATCAAGGTGAACCATTGAAGACTTTAAAGATGCTTCTTTGCATTGTTATTGAACCTGATGGGCTTATCTTACAATGCACATTTGGTTGTTTAATTTGCATACATGCCTTTCCTTTTCAATTAGGGACAAAATAGTGGAGAGAAAGTGATCATTGGTGATATTGATGAAGTTCTAGCTCATGGATCATTGGGATCTTTTCCACATCTTACAAATGATTCGTTTATAGATGATTCTCAAGGACTCCGCGTTTCAATCTTTGTACCATCAACAAAAGATCATGTTTCGGTGGATCTCTCTTCCACATCATGTTGTTGGTCCATTTTGGATGGACTACAGTTGACAATTCCATTCTCAAGGACAACTTGTGCCAATCTTTGTATCTTCACTAGATCAACATGTTTAAGTGGATTTTTCTCTTCACATTATGATGTTGGCCCATTTTGTATGCACTACATTCGACAACTCCATTCTTTTGTGGAAATATTTGTACTTTTAGTAGACCAACTTGCTGACATCTTCACTAAACCTTTGCCAGAGGCCCACCTTCACTAGCTTGTGTAATTATATTAGCGCAAGAGATATGGCATCAAGGGGGATTATGTGTAATGCCTTCTTTATGTGGCGCCTATTCAATATTAGTTGGGGGGGATGTGAATCTTGCAATGTAATGCCTTCTTTCCACTCCCCACTGTTTAAATTAAGGTTGGTTGTTGAAAGCAAGGGTATATTCTTCATTTTGGTGATGATTGACCTTGTATTGAGTTGGGTATATATACACCCATTGTCAAATGTATTTTGGCCACGATCGACATTATATTAAGTTGTGTATCTATACACCAACTCTTATTTGTCTTCGCCATTTTTCTTTGTGACCCATTGTTCAACTTAAGGGGGTATGTTGAAAATGGTGTAAGCTTCACTTTCATCCACGATCGACCTTATATTGTAATCATTATTATATTTCTATTTTTGGCTAAGGATGACTTTGTACACATAGCCTCATAACCCCTCTTGGGGAAAGCACCCTACCTCTTGAGTTGTGTATATTGATCGTCACGTGATTCTTATTCATGTTTTATTAAAGTGACTCACCTAAGGGCACCTTTAAGTGTTGTGCTCTCTTTTGTTCATGGGTTTATTTCTCTTTCTAGCGCACTTGTACTTGGGTTATTTCTCTCTCTATGGTTGTGGCCCTCTTGGTTGATTTCTTTTCAAGAGTTGGGCTACCCTAGTAGTAGGCTAGTACTGGTTTATTTTCTTTTGGTTCCGTTTGATTTCGTTCATCTCTTGTGAATTTCAACAATTACACCATACAAACAATAGTACAACAAAAATCCCTTGAAGTTAGGATATGGAGACCTATTCAATATTAGGACAAAAATTGCAAAGCCTAGCATTCAGATGCGACAACTGCCTTTGGATCGAATATGGACATGTAGATCTCCAAGGTAGTTCACTACTACCCCAAGTTCTTCTGGTGAGATATGCAACATGATGGCATACTTTTGGAACTTGGACATGTAATCCTGAACACACCGTCATTGCTCTTGCCGGTGATACTGCCATCTCATGCACTGATCCTTTTCATAGCCTATGGGATAGAATGGTGATTTGATCAATTCTTTAAAGTGTTCCCATTTAGTCACCATGGGTTTCTTGACCAATCACAAATCATTTAAATAACTCTCCCACCAAATCAAAGCAAGACCGGGCATCCTTAAATGGGCAAAAGAAATTTGTTGTTGCTCTTATTCTATGCAGGAGGAAATATACTTCAAGTTTCTTTAGCCAACGATTGTGTCTTTCAACATCTATTTGTCCATCGTAAGCGAGTATTTTGAGATTTTCTTCCAGCTTGAACGGAGCATTAGAAGATGAAATAAAGGAACTGGTATCACTAGAGATTAAAAGCTTCTTACCTTTAGTATCCTCATGGCTAGCATCTTCCCCTTCATACTCAGATTTTGCTGGTTCTTGTTCCTTGTATTTTCATTTCCATAACCTACAACACCATCTCAGTCAGTGTTGCTATGTTTTGCTCCAGTTAAGTGATTTTGGCTTCTGAATCTTCCGAGCCTTTTTCTTCATGTGAAGACTCCATCTTTGGTTGGCCATTGCTCTCTATTCCTGGCAACAATGAATCACTACTCCTTGCATTCACTACAAATCTTTACCATACAAGTTCAAGGAGCAACAGGTTCGAGGCTATGCCTCTAGACATTTAATCAAAACAAATCTTAGGGGAAGATGTTTATGCTACTGTTGTTTCCAGTGTTAGTGCCCGGACCAACACTTGTTCACTTCATTTGCTATTGAACATTGGGTGAAGAAACAAAAGGGACATGTGCAATTTTTGCCTCTGGCATGTCTTTTGTAATTGGAATTTCCGCACCCCTGCGTGGGTTAATAATGTAATAGGTCTGCATGGATCATAGTTAGGTCAGTTGCTTTAAGATTTCTTCATTAGAGGAGTTCCTTTCATTGAGTGTTTTTTATCCTCAGGTTATTAATTTGGCTTTTCAGCCTTATTAATCTCCTTTGAGTTTTTCACCCCCACAAATAATTCCTCCAAAGTGGTGAAAGGCGTTTTAATGGATTTATCCTAATTGACCATGTATGACATCTCAGAAAGTTTCGCGGAATTCCGTGGAGTCTAGATATGTTTTTATAATTAATTAAAATTGCCTAAGGTTGGGTAATTTAATTAATTAATTTTAATTATTTTTGAGCAAATATTGTAAAAACTAGGTTTTTGGGCTTTTGATAGGGGTATTTGTGCTCAAAAGAAATGGAATGAGACCCCCTACACCCTTGGACCAAATTTCGGCTCAATTGGACAACTTTTGCTAGGTGTTTGTCCAAAGAGTCTCAGTGAGTCAAAACAACAATTTTAGTTGCTAAGCTTGACATGATAAAAATGTCAATTTTTGTAATCTTGAGCAAATTGAGTAAAGCAAAGGTGTTCTAGAAAGTCTCCAAAAAGTAAAAAAATAATTAAAAAGATAATGGGAGACTTATTCTATCCCTTGGTGCGCCTCCCTAGACCCTACAACTCATCATTTGACTTGTCAAAGCCTTGCCAACTCACTCCAACTCATTGCCACTTCATCCATTCATGCCAAAACCCTAGAGTTGCCCCCCCTTCTTGAGATTCTCACTTTGACTTGGGTTTTGACACTTGGCTCTCATCCAAGAGGGGTAGCTTTGCCTTCTCAAGTATAAATAAAGGCCCTCCCTCACTCATTTCTAACCATCTCTTGAGCTATTGTTATGCTACCAATTTCTTCCCTCATCCCTCTCTCATCTTCCATTTTGCTTTCACTCATTCTTGCTCTATTTTTGAGAGGATCTTGTAGCAATTAGTTGCTGCAACTTCCTCATTTGGGTAATAA
>SNQJ01S0047790.1:27029-37377 GCA_010110895.2 Picea sitchensis | reverse complement strand
ACAGAAGAGGTTCAAGTCAAAGTGGCATCGTGGGCTTTGAACCTAGGCATTGTGTCTCCAAGGACACACTAAGTGAGCAAGACTTAGCTCACGTTTGCAAGTGTGTATAAGGACGACAACATGACAGACATGTAAGATTATTTAACTCAACAACAAACAAATAACACAACTGATTTACCTTGGAGAAAACCTCAATCGACGAAAAATTCTAGTGACGTTGCTCTATTTTATAATTTATTACTCACATAGAAGATTACAAATTCTTGAACACATGAGCCAAAAACTTACATTACAATGGTTTCCTTCCTTTTCACTTCTCTGCCTTAATTTTTGAGCACACAGTGGTGAAGAATTATTTCTTTCCACTGTGTTCCAAGATCTGCCTCCAAAAAAAATATCCTATTTTGTTTTTCTGCTATTTTATAGAGCTTTGTTCAATGACATGGTCAATTATGAACAAAGATGTCAACTCATTAAGTGCTTTGGCCATTATTTAAGGCCCATTGAATCAACTTTAACTAAATCAAACCATCAAATTTTGTGTTTAACAATGCTACTAAAGACAAGACTAGCTGAGTAGTTTATTCACGAGCTGACTTTACATTAAATGTGCTTAATTCAGTTCCCAAGGCTTAACAATTTGTCTTAGACAATCAACTTTGATCATTCAAGACATATCAAATGGATAAATTACATCAATGTTAGCAGAACTGGACTGTTTCCCGAACTGGTTGACCCCAAAAACTGGACACAAAAACTGGTTGACCAAAATATACATGAAATATTCAAATTTTGATAAAAAAAATATATTTATGTACATCCATGCAAATACAATCCATTAAACACAAATATGCAAAGTTTTCTCATGTATATAGCATTGTAAGGGTGAATATAGCAAAATGGCACACATTGCAATACATATCTGAACCAAAATATGACTACATTGAGGCTCTAAATGGTTTGCAAAGTCCAAAAATTAGTCATACTATTGTCTAAATAAAATCAAACTAAATAATATTTCAAATTTTTTGTTTTTTTGGATGAACAAAGTGCACTGGTACAAAATTGGTTAACCTGGCTGGTTCTGATTGGTTTTGGCTTGAAGCAATTGGTTCAGACTGGTTCTAGACTGGTTGAGAGTCTAGATCAAACAGGTCTGACTAGCTGGTTCCACGTGGAAAACCCCCAAAATTAGTCTGACTGGCTGGTTCTACCCGGAAAAGCCCCAAAATCGGTTCGACTGACTGTTTTAGCCAGTTCTGGTCTGGTTCTGATAACATTGTATTACATATTACATGGATTTTTGGCCTTAGAACCAACAAACTTGGATCTTTTTCCTGCCGATTTCATAGTTTTATCATCTTAGAATTAGACTTGGCTCTTTGATCTGTTTCAGATCAATAGATAAGAGATAGATGTTGATATTATGGTAGCTGCGGGAGGTATTTACCTTCACGTGTAAACCTGACGAGAATAGAATACTCCGGGAAGCAAGAAGAAACCCTAATGAGTTGGCTAATAACCCTAGAAGACATGTCGCCTCAAGAAGATAACTTGTATTAGGTTATTAGCCTCCAAGAGAAGAAGTCGTCCAAAAGAAATAATATATACTGAACAGACAGATACCCAGAATGAGAAGTCAGCCCAGGCAGTTAACCAAAATTACTATAAATATAGGAGGCCAATCTTCATTCTGGCAGGCAGTCTAGAATTGCAGAGCAACACTTGTGCGCACTGCAGTGCCCAGTTTTGTGCGCAGGTTTGGAGGAGAGCTGCCATTGCAGTTGTTGCAACTAGCAGATCACGTTTGGCTTGGACTATCTCTTGGTTAGGGTTTGGACTATCTCTTCAGCTTTTGTTGGTGCGCTATCCTTGGGGAAAGGTGCGCTACCCTTTGTTTGGCTATCTAGCCTAGGGTTTGCTTCCAGTTCCAGAGTGATTCTCTGTCAAGGTTAAGGTGCTTTGAGGGTGGCTTTGGCCTATGGTTGGGTGACAATAACGATATTGTCAATGGTAAAATGAGCACATCCATTATATTCTAACAGGTTATGGGCCCACACCTCCTTCATTCAGTCTAACCGCTAGAAGGAAACATAGCCATAAGGATATTAAGCTCGTTGAAGAACTGCCGCTAGGGTTTCTAGCAGGAGTTGTCACCATAGCACTGCTGGTAGGGTTTCTAGCAGGAGCTGTCACCATAGCATTGTTGCTAGGGTTACTAGCAGGTGCAGTTGTAGAAACCTTAATCCTCTCGTTGAGGCACCTTAAGTGAAGGGATTGACCTAATTTTTGGATAGATCAATGCGCCCTAGCCTAGCGCATCTCCTGGTACTCTTAGCAAGCCAAGACGTCAAGTTTGAGTTTTTGGTCAGATCTAGGGTTGACCAAGTCAAAGCAGACATGACTTGCTCTATGAAGTCAGAAAACAAGTGAGATGGAGCTTCTAACTTCAGAGCATGGAAGACAAGGATTGACCTCATCCTTGCCAAGAATAAAGTGCTGGATATCGTGAAAGGAAAGATCGTGAAACCAGAGTTTGAAGAAGGACAAGAGAAGGAACCACAGAACGTTGCAGTTATGGAGAAGTTCAAAGACGGTGACATCAATGCTATGAGTATGATAGTGGAATTTATAAAAGACCACTTGATACCCTACATCTCCCATCTTGACTCATTGAAAAAGATGTACGATGCCCTAACAAAGCTCTTCTCAGTCATAAACATTGGACAAATAATGAGTCTGAAGAATGAGCTCCGTGACATGAAGATGAATGATGATGATTGTTGAAATAATGTAACTGCAAAGAGTATTCTTATTATTATTGATATTTTATTCATAGGATCAATCTCCATTGTGGATTGATCATGTTGGATATTGTAATAGGACCAAATCCCCTTTTGCGGATTGGTCAAAAGACAATTGTAATAGGTAGAATAAGAAGTCGGCCCCAACAGTTAATTAAGAGACCCAGAAATATAATAAAGGTGGGTTTANTCCTCCTCAAAACATGAAACGTCCCATCAATCAATCACCCTCTACATGGGATGTCCCATCTGCATTGACCTCAAGGTCATGTTCACATGTGCTAGGGGGGTTCCATGACTAGATCCATGTGATCAAATCCTCCAATATCCTCCTAGGAGTGTCAAACTACCTCCCTCAAATGATGGGGACGACCTCCATAAAAGTGGGGTAATAGCCATGTTATCACCCAATCTAGCACATATGCAAAGCCTTCACAAGATGCTAAACTAGTGTAACATATGGAAGTAATTTTCATTGTCACCTAAGCAAGTACTTCCCTCATTTTAGTGATCATATAGCAAGTACTTCCCTCATTTTAGGAGGCTTCCCTAGAAACGTCAAGGGATCATATAGCAAGCTAAGGCAAGTCTACAACCCCCTATCTTGGATGCTTGATTTAGCTAGGTTAATGTTATGGGAAAGGTTAAGGTAAATTAGACAAGGCAATGTGATTGTGCATGTGTGATGGATGTGACAACCAATAATTTCTATTAAGAAGTAAATAAAATTCCCTGAAACACTAACTAATAAAACAAAACAAAAGATTGAAACACTAGCTAAAAGAAAAGAGAAAAGGGTTGATCCACTAGCTATCAAATAGAAAAAGGTTGTTGCAATAAAACTTGGAACAAGAGATAGTATACTTCAGCAATAGAAAGTTTACAATAACAATAGTAAATCAGTTTTAAACTAGATAAAAATGCAATAAAAGATGCTCTAAATGCCAAGTTAAATACTATCAATCACTTGAAGCAAAGAACATTAAACTATGCTAATTTTAGATGCAATACATTAAAACCTAATGGCTGAAAATGCAATTAAAGAAATGATGATATTAGATGACAATTTAAGCTAAGATGAAAGACATTGTGCTAAAAAAATGATGATAAATGCAAATGCAATGCAAACCTTGAGCTACCACCAAGTTGTTGGTAAACTAAGGCTTGTGATCACTTGTAGCAAGAGAAATATTAGTGCCTTCTTTAATTCCTTGGGCATATGGAGTCATTGAAACAAATTTAAAGGATACTAAAAGCAAAGGAATACTTGAATAGTAAGCCCTAAGATTATCCAATCATAAGCCTAGGTCAAACCTTCTAGGAAAACAAACCCTAGAGTTTATTCACTCATAAACCCTAGGTGTCATCCTTCTTCTTCTAAAGCTTCTAGCACGAGATCAAGTAAAAATAGGTTAAACCCTAGAGTTTATCCCCTCATAGACCCTATATTTCAACTTCAAAGACAAGGTTAGGGGGATGTCCACTCACAATATTTAAAATTGATCTTGTATGCTTCAACAAAATTAAGATGGATAAAACATGGGAAGGGGATGACCAATTACAATCCTTCCCTAGGGTTTCTAGAAAAAATCATCCAAGGAAACAAGATAGCATGCAACTTATCACCACTTAGATAGAGAATTCACTTAAATACCATGAACAAAACATAAATACTTGGAAAATACCACTGACTAGACCAAGTCATTATGCATGAGGACACCCTAGTTTCATGAAACATCCACCAAAACAAGAAAGCCATCCACTAGATCAAACTTCCAAAGGTCCATATAATTAATCCATGATGAAGGGAAATAAAATAAGACATGTAATGATGTTTCTCCACAAGTGTGAGTTGTGTTTTGACAAATGAGGAGTTCTACCCTTATTATATGAGGAAACCCTAGCACTATAAACCATCAAAGCCCCTAAAACAATAAAGCATCCATTATACAAGGTGGATAAGTCATGCACAACCCCCAAAATAGTCTCAAACAAAAAGATACAATGATAATACATTAAAACGCTCCCTCAAAGGTGACATGTGTGGGTGTAGAAACCTCCAAAGCCCGTGGCGTCATGCTATAAAGGTGAAAAGATGCCTCCAAAGGTCATGTACCTCCATGAAAAGGTGTAACCATCATCAAAGGTCACGTCTCATCAACCTAAGGGTCATGTATCATCACCACCAAGTGCCAACTCATCATCAAGAAGGATGCTCCCATGTTAGGTCGGCTCATCAAGCATCAAGCATGACATCATCATCATAAATGCAACGTCCAAGGGCTAGGATGTGGCATCATAGGTGAAGAGGGCACCGTGACCTTTCCCAAGAAGTGTGACATCATCTCCAAGTGTAACATCATCCAATCAAACCCTAATATGCTCAAGGGTGCTCTATCTAGCACGTGGGGCTTCCTTCCCTCTCAATGGCCCATCTGGCTATATCTGCAATATTTGTGCTCATATTTCTAACGTCCAAGGTCCAAGAGGTGCGGGGAGGTTCCTTAGGGTATGTACAATCATCAAAAGGTGCAATGCCCTACATAAAGTGTGCAACATCCTCCAAATTATGCTTAGTGTCCTAGGTATCATCATGAAAACTTCCTCCAAGAACCATGTCAAGAGTGCATCAATATCAAACAAGGTCAACAAAGTCAAGTGAGACCAACCATCGTAAGATACCATATTCATTAGGATCATACAAAGTAGTCCATTAATTAATACATAATCCATCCAATCAATTCACCCAAGTATCTTCTTCAAACTTCACATTAGCTTAATACCTTATGCAATTTTCCAAGTTCAGGTATGGGACAACCATCATAAGACCCTATTAGGCATGTTAGTACCCAAGTAGAGGAGTAGTTCTTGAGAAACCCTTGAAAGTGTAATTATAAGTCCATGAGGTTTCATCTCCATGAGCACCTTTTTAGAGGGAGCTCTTGCTACTTGAGATACCCTTTCCTCTATAGTGTGTGTATTCCAAACCCCTTTCTTGCCTTTTGATATTCTTTTATTTATTTGCAAGTCCCCTTTTCAAGTTTCAAGCATTCGTTATTTTTCTTGCTGGGATAAATTCCTTTCAATTGATATGCATTCAGTGCATTAGGACTAGGTTTGATCGCCTCATAACGAGGGGTTAGAGCTCAAGTTGGCCTATCACTTTTGAATTCCTCATTTATATCCCATTAGTATTTCTTTTTTAACATGCTTTCTTTTTTATTCTTTAGCAGCTACATCAACCTCAAAATTATATCCCTTATTATAATAGGAGGATGAAGGTACATGCTTTTTTTGTGTACATGTAACAACGATTCCATAAGATAAGTACATGTATCAATTCCACTAGTAGTACCCATTTCCCTAAGAGTGGCAGCACTAAACTAGGGCACATAAGATGGCCACCAAGGTGAAACAAGGAAAAAAACATAACTTCCAAGCAATCATGATCCATTATCTAACTTCAACTCGTGATCCTCACCTAAATGCCTAGTGCATTAAGTATCGCACTTTATATGAAACAATGACTAAGAGTACCTCATGTGTGTTGGGTCACCATCATTGGATGAACCATGTTGGTTAAGTGAAATGGAATGAGTTGTGCAATCATGGGGGAGAGGCATCTAAGGGGATGTTGCCAGTGGAGAATATTGATCGTCATCATCATCGGGATCAGCGTCGTCATTGTGGGACATGAGACATGATCTTCTCTATTCACCCCTTGGTGAGAGGGGGTAACAAGCCCCTCATTCATCCTCCAAAGGATTCAATTGTCATCAATCACATGCAATCACCATCCAAGGAGGGATCTCATGTTGTCCAGGAGGAATCATGAATACCAGAGGCAAGGTACACAATCCAAACACAACATATAAAGTTAGACATGTTAATACAAAATCCATTAGATAAATCTCACAGAATACCCTCTTCAAACTTCACACTAGCTTACAAAAATATGCAATTTTCCAATTATACGTATGGGACGGTCATTATTACCCCCTATTAGGTGTGCCAATACTCAGACCAAGAGTTATGTCCCAGGGAAACCCATCAAGAGTTATGTGTAATGATAATGGTATGGATTGGGGTTTACTTCATGGAGTGGATGTCATTGACATGCAAGGCCATGTATAATATTCATCCTCATGAGTGCCTTTGTAGAGGGAGTGTGTAGGCAATGGAATACCATTTCCTCGACACTTTGTCTTTCCAAACCCCTATTTTCATTTTAATTTATAGCTTTGACCTCTTTTGTCTTTTGACATTTCATTTGCTCATCCTTTTTATAAGGTATGCATTCATTGCATGCATAGGATTATGGCCTCTTAGCAAGGGGATAGAGCTCATGCTTCTTGTTTTTCTTAGTTTTTAATACTTTGATTTTCTTATTTGATTCGTTTCCTGACATTTTGAATTGGGGATTTTTCTCTTTCTATATCATTTTTTATAAAGTTGCATCAACCTTGGGACTTCTAGCCCCTTCTTCTATTGAGATTATGTACCTTGGGAGGTGTTCCCCATGTTTTTCTTCTCTCCTAAATGTTAATGTTTAAGCCATTATTATAGTTCTTTGCATTCAATAGATAACAATAGCATAATACAAGATCACTGAGAAATACACAATCACAAGAGACACGACATTTATCCTGGGAAACCCTCTAGGGGAATAAAACCCAGCAAAACTTCCTTATTATAGATAACTAATACAATGCCAAGAGATAACTCAAACTAATACAAAATATCCTCTCCCAAAGATGTGCCACTCTCTCTCCTTCTTCTCTAACTGCAGATCTAAAACTTGTCTCTCAATGAGAAAGTTAGTTGTGTGTCTAAGTGATGCGCTAGCCTCTTTATTTATACAAGACTGGCACGTGTGAAGTGTCTCTTCACTGGCAGGGCCGACTTCTCCAACTGAGTGATTATAACCACCTTTATTATATTTCGATGCCTCTTTAATATCTTCTGGGACCGACTTCTTATTCTGCCTATTACAATTATCTTTTGACCAATCCGCAAAAGGGGATTTGGTCCTTTATAATAACCGACATGATCAATCTGCAATGGGGATTGATCCAATGAATAATATATCAAATAATGATAAGAATACACTTCGCAGTTACATTATTTTAACACTGAACACATGTGGGAAGTAATATGTACTTTGTGCCTTGTACTTTGTGTCTAATTTCACTTTGACTTAGGAGTTTTAAGTCAAAAGTGAAATTTTGTCATTTATGCCTAAAATAACTATTAATTCACTTTGTGTGTGAATTAGAGACATAAATTGAACTTAGGGAACTTAACCCAAAGTGGGTTATTGAGTGAGATTATTTTGGAGAGATATCAACCTTTGATTAGATGGGAGATGGGATGATCTTAGCCATTGATTTCCTAGGTTTCCTTATGGAGGTTCAAGAGGGGCGCAAAGGGCAAAGGAGAGATCATTCACTCATTTTCTCACTTGGAGATATTGAGAGAGAGGTTGGAGATGAGGTTTGGTGCATGAGGTGAGGCTAGCTTGGGTGAATGTTTTCATGGAGAGAGGCATCTATCTTGGAGCCTTGTTTATTTACTGAGGAGCTTCCAGTGTTGTAGAGGGCGCACTTGTTGAGGAGGGCTCATCAACAATGGGGAGGTCTTACACTTGTCAGATTGCAGTGGGATCAGTTTCAAAGGGAGGCCACACATCGATGCTTGATTACTATGGAGGGGTTTTCCATTCAGAGCTCACAGTTTGCATCTACAACAGATTCAATGGATTTGAGAGAATTTATGAGGGGCGCACCTGCTACACTTGGACTTGTGTTTCATCTTGGAACAAGTTGCTATTGTACACAAGTATTTTTGGTCAACATGATCCTGGATAAAACCCCCCCATGGAAAACCAGTTTGGGATATATGTCTATATATGAAGAGAATAGATGGTGGAATACAACTAGTACAAAATATAGATGAACCTGATACAATAAGAACTTTTTCCAAGCTGAAACACAAGTCCAAATGTAGCAGGTGTGCCCCTCATAAATGCTCCCAAATTCAATGAATCTGTTGCAGATGCAAACTGTGAGCTCTGAATGGAAAACCCCTCCACAGTAATCAAGCACTGATGTGTGGCCTCCATCTGAAATTGATCCCACTACAATCTGACAGGTGTAATACCTCTCCACTGTTGATGTGCCCTCCTCAACAAGTGTGCCCTCCACAACACTAGAAGCTCCTCAGTAAATAAGCAAGTCTCAAATCTAGATGCCTCTCTCCATGAAAGCATGCGACCAAGCTAGCCTCACCTCATGCAACAAACCTAATATCCAAGCTCTCTCTCAATCTCTCCAAGTGATCAAATGAGTGAATGAGCTCTCCTTTGCCCTTTGCACCCCTCTTGAACCTCCATAAGGAAACCTAGGAAATCAATGGTTGAGATCATCCCATCTCCCATTTAATCAAAGGTTGAGATCTCTCCAAATGAATCTCACTCAATAAACCACTTTGGATTAAGTTCCCTAAGTTCACTTTATGTCTCTAATTCACCCACAAAGGGAATTAATAGTCATTTTAGGCATAAATGACAAAATTTCACTTTTGACTTAAAACTCCTAAGTCAAAGTGAAATTGCACACAAAGTACATAGTACTTCTCACATGTGTTTAGGAGAGAAGAAACACATGTGGAACACCTCCCAAGGTACATAATCTCAACACTCCCTCTTACTGAGGAAGGTGTTCCTTGCCAAGCCCATCTTGTCTCTGAAGTGGACATGTTTGCCCCTTGATAGGGCCTTGGTGAATATATGCACAACCTAGTCGTCAGTCGATATATACTACAACTGAACTGTGCCTCTCTGAACCCAATCACGGATGAAGTGGTACCTGATCTCAATGTAATTCGACCGGTCATGAAACACTGGATTCTCAGATAGTTTTATGCAACTCTGATTATCACAGTGTATGACGGTCGGTGGCATCTCCTGACCAAACAATCCAACCAACATCTTACGAATCCAAATGGCCTCACAACTGGCCTGACTGGCCGCAATGTACTTTGCCTCTGTCGAACTCAAAGCAATTGCCTTCTGCTTCTGGTTGAACTAGGAAACAAGTTCTGACCCCAAACCAAAGAAGCACCCTGAGGTGGTTTTCCTGTCAGTAGCACATCCTGCCCAGTCTGAGTCTGTATAGCCAACCAAACTGACTCCACCTATGATATAGTCTAGGCCATAATCAATTGTCCCAGCAATGTACCTCAAAACGGTTTTTTCCCCAATCATGTGAACACTCCTTGGCTCTACCATATGTTGGTTGAGAGTGTTCACGGAAAAACAAATATATGGTCTAGTGTTAACCAGATACATGAGTGAATCGATCAACTGCCTGTAAATTGTGGCATCTACCAACTGGCTATATGAAGCACTGAGCTTCTTCTAGTTGGTAATCATAGGTGTAGACATGGGTCTGCAGTCCTCCATCTAAAATCTGCTCAAAATATCTGTTGCATACTTCCCCTGCCCGAGAAATATGTGAGCCTCCTCCTGCCATACATCCATACCC
>SNQJ01S0047789.1:10898-54466 GCA_010110895.2 Picea sitchensis | reverse complement strand
CATACATTCCAGAGCCTGTTTTTCATATATTAGAAGAAATTGTTGACATGCAAAGATTTATTCAGGGATCGCATCTTGAAGAAAAATGTATTAAGAAGCTTAATGACATTAGCTTCCAACATCAATTTTGTTTCAAAAAAGTTGATGGAAAAACACTTATATGGGGAAAGAAGCATTCAAGTACTGCAGAATGGGGTCCTTCATCAGGTTTAGCATTTTTGAAGTTCAGTCCAGATAATCTAATATTTGCATAAAAGTTATTATTTTTACAATCAATTGTTGAAATCCATAATGCACAGAGGTGTAATAGAGATGTAGATTATTCTGAATGCATGGAAGAAATAAAAAATTCCATTAAAGATACATATGATTACTTTGATGTTGTTGATTCTGTTTGGTGGGAGTCTTTTTTCAATAGTCAAAGTGACATAATTTCAAGTTAAGCAAATGAAGATACATTTTTGAAGACTCCATTTCATTGGCCACAAAATATTCCAAATGAATCTGAAGAAATAAACATTGTTGAACAAAAATAATCTCAAGGTGCTATTGAGTTTACACAAGAAGAGGAAAGAGAAATGTATATTGGTTCATGAAGGTCACGTGCACAACATGAAGCCATGTAAGACCTTTATAGGAGTTTAGTATAAGATATTAAGGAGGGTATCATGATTGCAATCTTAGTGACTGAAGATCCACATGGTTATCCATTCTGGATTGCAAAGGTTATAAATATTGAGAAAGAAAATGAAGATGTTATTGCAATTGAAGTGCATTGGTATGCAAAAAGTACACACCCATTCAATGGTCTGTACAAGCCAGAGATGGTAGTTGAGAAACATGTCAATAGAAAAAGAAAAAGAAAGGGTCAAAATACAACTCGTCATCACACTGACCTATTAAAATTAGATGATGTTGACATACTTGTTTATGACTTCAATTTGACAAAGAGAGGAACTCTTCGCTCCAAGAAAACAAATATTATCAAGAGGTTGTTGCCACAAGAAATAAATGCAAGATGGGAGTCTATTGAACCTATTCATAGATCTAAAAGGCTTTTGACATCTGAAATGTTGGGCATGCATGTAGACTCATATGGTACATTCATTGAAAATAGAGAAGAATATGGATCATCTACATCTGAAGACAATGTATACTCTGATGGTATTTCAGAATCCATGAGTCAATCTGAATAAGTGTATGAAACATTTTATGTATTTTTTATTCATATGATGTTTGTATGGTAACTAGAAATGAACATTGAACTTACATATGATCTTACATGAAGTTATGAATCATTTTTATGTTTTATAAATTATATGTTTTGATTATGGAGAATATAATAAAATTTCTTAGCTCATATGTTTTGAATATGGACAATATAACAATACTTTTAAGAAATAATTTATGTTTCATTCAATGTAATTTATATTTACTCTTTTTTATTATTTAAGTAAAAAAATATTAAAAAAGTGACGTTGAATTTTGAAGTATAGAGATATTTTTATGGCATTATGTATTATCTTGTGCTTGGAGTGATAAAGTAAGATTTTAAAAGTAAGCATTTAAGGGTTAATTTTATGATTTTGTTTACAATAATGATGAGTTATTTTACCACTTTATAAAAATGTGTCATTTTAATACCCCAATTTTAGAATGGGTGTTGGCAGTAGTAGTACTTTTCAATTTGATGGTTGATTTTGAGGTTTTGGTTTTAATGGTACCAACTGCTAAAAATACAATTTCAAATTATCTAAATTTTAACGTTTTGAATTTTTTTTTTATGTAACATCATTTTTTATTTAGGTGTTGATTTTAAAGTTTTTCTGAGCTATTGTCTGAGTTTTGAAGGCCATGTTTGAAAAATGTTGTAATTTTGACCCCGTTTAAAAAAATGGTGCTACCGGTAGCACCACTTTTTGATTTGGGGGTTGATTTTCATGTTTTTTATGCAAAACTATGGGTTTTTTGGGCCAAAGTTCTCATTTTAAGGTCACAGTTCTCGTTAAATCAGTAACTTTTTTATTTTCAATTCACCACCCCTTACTATATAGCCCAAATAAACTAAAGATGTTTTCCCAAATTCACATTTTGACATCTTTAGGCACGATTTCTACTTTTTCAAAACTTTTGACTTTCCTAATATGCTTTACATGATCTTCCCAATTTTACTGAAAATCAATATATCATCTAAGTAGACTATTACAAAATCATCTATAAATTTCCTAAATACATCATTCATAACCCACATGAAAGTAGGAGGAGTATTACAAATCCCAAAGGACATAACCAACCATTCAATCAAACCTTGTTTTGTTTTAAAAACGGTTTTCTCAATATCATCTTCAAAAATACTTACTTAATGATAACCACTTCTTAAGTCTAACTTAGTGAAATAATTTGTATTTTTTAATTAGTCCAACAAATCATCAATATGAGGATTCTTCACCATAATTTTGTTCAATGACTAGAAATCCACACACATTCTCCATGAATCATATTTATTTGGTACCGACACAATGGGTGATCCATGTGGATAATTACTTGGTCGTATGACTCATTTCTCGAGTAATTCTCAAACTCACTTCTTTATTTCTTCATTATCAAGCACTAATAACCTATACATGTCAATGTTAGAAAGGTTGGAGAAATTTCTATTTTCGACATACTAGTTTAGTGGGAGTTAACTAACTAGTTCTATTTTAGACTTTCTATTTTTACCATCACTATTTTGCATGCATGCATTCCTATGGAAATCTAACTACTTGATTCCTTTTCTTAATTATGGAATGTTTTTCCCTATATATGAGTGTATTCCACTCATTCATTGTATCATATTGATCATGATCTATGTATCAATCATCAGCTCATTGGAGTAGTGTGAATATATTTTCTCATTCTTCCATATTGAATTTATTTTCCTTTCTTGATAAGCTTTGTTTGTACTTGCTTTAGCTAGATCTCTTGTGCAGGTTTCCATTAAACACTGATATGGTATCAGAGCTATGCTGTGTGGAGCAAGCCAGACAAGCCAAAGAATAAGGAAAACTGGTGTTTCGGCGAGCTAAATCTGTGGTCATAACTTTTAGCAATTATTCCTCCCAAAATATTACGTTTTGGAGGGAAAAGATCAATTAGAAAGTAAATTGGCCCATTTTGGAAGTGGGTTTTCAACCATTTGGCGAGATTATTTACCGTTTTCTCATAAAGTAAGCCGCAAGATAACCCCCTGAAACTGATACGAATCCATGGCCATACCTTTCTACAGTGATTGCTCCCAAAAATATTAAGTTTTTTATGAAACAACCCGTGTAAGAAGTAAATCGACCCATTTTGGAAGTGGGTTTTCAACCGTTTGGCGAGATTCCTCACCGTTTGTTGATAAAGTAAGTTGAAAGATCATCTCTTGAAACTGATACGAATTTTCACTTAAAGTGTCATTTCTACCGTGATTTTTTAATTTTTCACTTGTAGATTGAGAGTAAATTTTTAGGGGTTCTTAGAAACAGTGGGAGAGATGGATATGACAACTATTATACACTCAAACTTGGTGGTAATCCTCACACCATACAATTATTTTGATTAGAAGCCCAAGGTGACATTCCAACTCAAAAGAAAATGACTATATAATTTGACGATGGCAACAGAATCAAAACCTACATCAGCGATTGAGAAGATGAGATGGGTGAACCTTAAGGATGAGGCCACATGACTACTTCTTGAGTTAATCTCCACTGATTTGTGGTTTCATGTTTCCGCAGGAAAGACTCCAAACGAGATCTGAACCACCTTGAAAGGACTCTTTGGAAAGCAGGATGAGATGTGAGGTCATATGCTTGAGGTAGAGTTGAATACCTTAGACCCTAAAATTTTTGATAATATACAAGATTTTTTTACTAAATTTAAATCTTTGCTATTAAGCTTGGGTGAATGTGGTATTGATAAGTCTACACAAGAGAAACAACTTATTCTAACAATATTGGCCAAGCTAGGACCATAATATGCTGTATATGTCTCCAATTTCCATTATGACAGTTGTCGTTTTGGAACAAATTGGAAAATGCCTATGTTGGCTCAGTTCATTGAGTCTCTTACACAAGAGAAGACAAAACTCATACAAATGGGCCTCATGAAAGATCCCAAATCACATGCACTCACCATGCATGATGGAAAAGGGTCATCCAAACAGAACGAGAAGGAGGTATATTCCAAACCCTTCAACGATTCTTCAGGTTCCAGAGACTCTTCAGATTCCAAGAAGAAGAAGAAGAAGGGAAAGCAATGCACTTACTGCAATGAACTGAATCATGTAGAATCCACATGGATGAAGAAACCGATTGATCTTATGGCACATGCACTTCAACAGAACAACCTTGGAAACTTCATTCCAGAGGGAGTCAAGAAGCAAAAGGAAGAAGATCCTGCTCCTAATAAAGGTAATCATCATTCTCTGGTTGCAATTAATTCCTCATCTGATTCATGGATTATAGATTCCGGTGCATACCATCATATGGCAATGAAAGAGGAAGTTTTCTCTTCTTTGAGTCCATGCTCAAGACCCCCTATTCTCATGGGGGATGATACTCTAGTAGCAGTAGCAGGAGAAGGGAGAGTGGAACTCCACAATGGCAGTTTTGAGAATGTTCTACATGTTCCAAATCTTTCTATGAATCTGCTCTTAGTTTATCATATCACTCAGAAAGGTAAAAAGGTTGAATTTACATTAGATTCAGTTTCAGTAATTGACATGCATGACAATTCCATAATTGCAATTGGTGAGGTGGATCACAAGTCAAGGTTGTATAAATTCACTAAGTTTTCTAACGATGACTCATCTATTCTAATTACACATAAGCAGACTACTTTGCATGCACCTCCAGTGCAACATGCATATGCTCTTGTTCTTCCATCAGTTTCAGACATCAGAGATGATTCCATGCACTTAGATTCTATACATGGAAATAAGAAGGTAGTATATCCAAGTAAGAAGTCAACATCGAAACTTCAGCAGATGCCCAAGAAGGCACAGACCACACTTCAGGCAACAAACAACTTTGCAGGGAATTCATTGGATTTGAGGATGACTCAATCTCAATATGAGGAGCCTTCTCATGTACTTTCATCTTTAGAACCTGCGATGCCCATGCATTGCTATATGGTTCAATCTACTAATCCACAGAACTACAATAGGGTTGTGGGAAATACATTATGAAAAGAAGCCATGCAGAAGGAGTATGACTCACTCCTACAAAACCAGGCTTGGAATCTGGTTCCACGTCCACTAGAAAGGAATATTTCTAGGTGCAGATGGGTCCACAGGATCAAGAGGTACAAGGCCCGACAAGTTGCCAAAGGACTTCATCAGATCCATAAATATTTCTACATCTTCATGAAGACTTTCAGTGAGCAGAAGTTTCAAACTTTGTGGGATCGTCTTGCAGTGAAGAACACAATTGTCTAACAACTATTATTTTCTTCTTTTGATACATTATCTTTTTAGGGGGGGGGGGTTTGTTCCCACATGGTTTTCCCTATTTCCTCACTTTTATTCAGTGATCATTAGTTGCATTATACATGAGTACCTAAAATGGCCTAGTAGTCGAGACTCCTTTTTTACTCCATAGTGATGTTCAGGGGGGGTGTTAGAGAAATTTATATTTTCGACACACTAGTTCAGTGGGAGTTAACTGACTAGTTCTATTTTGGACTTTCTATTTTTACCATCACTATTATGCATGCATGCATTCCTAAGGAAAGCTAACTACTTGATTTTTTTTCTTAATTATGGAATGCTTTGCCCTATATATGAGTGTATTCCACTCATTCATTGTATCATATTGATAATGATCTATGTATCAATCATCAGCTCATTGGAGTAGTGTGAATATATTTTCTCACTCTTCCATATTGAATCTCTCTTCCTTTCTTGATAATCTTTATTTGTACTTGCTTTAGCTAGATCTCCTGTGCAGGTTTCCATGAAACACTGACAAGAGGAGGTGCATCTTGTTGCAGTTGAATATCATGTTGTATCTCTCTCCTTGGAGGTAATCCTTATGGTTCCTTAAACACTTCATCATAGTTAGAAAGAATCTCAACTAATTCATATTTATGTTTAGGATCACACCCTTTGAAAGATTTGAATTTATGATCGTCCTTAGATTTTACAATCATGAGTACAAAATTATTTCTTTCATTTACAAGCCTTTTCATTTGTCCTGTAGTAACAAGAGATAAGTTAGTATTCACACAATGGGATCTTACAATATACTCAATCCCATCTTTTGTAAGATGATACTTGTTCTTCTCATTATAGAAGATAGCTTTCATGTCATACAAATCAGGACTTCCCAAAACAATTCCACAAATATTAAGTGGTATGACATTTAAATATACCTCATCTATGAACTTAGAGGTGATTGCAAAACTAAGCTTACATTGTTTAGATACCTGCAACTTAGCATCTTCACATACCCTTCCTAAAGGATATGGTTTTGTATAAGGCTTAGTTTCAATTCCCAATGTCTTAAAAATTGATTCATAAATGAGATTATCTTGCGAACCATTATTAAAGAGTGTATCAATCTTTGTATCTTTTGAGATAACTCACTTATTTTCCTTTCATCATGCATAGCTTCATATTTTAAAGAATGAGTATTAGTGCTAGAACTAGAAGAAGAATATGTACCTTGTATTCCCATGGTCGTGATCTTGGTTTCGTCACTTGAATCTGATCCAAGGTCTTGTTTGAGTGAAGTATTGCTCTTCTTATTACCCTTATTATTTCTGAGCCTCTTTGTTCTTAGTTCTGGATGGAGTTTCCAACACTTGGTCTCAATATGACCTTCCCTTTTTCAATGTGAATACAAAGGTTTCTCGTATTCTTTATTCATTGTGGTTGTTTGTTTCATTTTACCCTTTCATTTTTGTTTTCCTTCAATTGGATGGATTGATTTCTTTGAGAATATGTCCTTGAAATTATTTCCCCTTGACTCAATATGAGTGGCTTGGACACAAACTTCATCAAAATTATTTGGATTAAACATAAGAATAATATGTTTCAAATAACTATGCAACCCACTGATATACTTCAAAATGGTTTCTTGTGTATAAATACAAATCCCCAATGTCAATGCCCTCTTTCTAAACTCTTGAGTATAGTCTTGCATATTCTATCCTTTATTTTTCCTTAGATTCTGACAATCCATTATTGCTTGTTGCATATAACCTAAAGGATAAAAAAAATTCTTTAATGAAACCATGAATTCATACCAAGAAGATATCATTTTACCTTTCTTAAGAAGATCTTCTTGATTCTTACTCTCCCACCAGATCAATGTTGTGTCTCCCAATTGGAGAGTAGCTAGATGGAATTTTTCTTCTTCGTCCACAATTTTTTGAAACCTACAATATACTTCAATTTTCTTGATCCAATGATCCAATTTCTCTACATTAAGCTCTCCATTATACATTTTCAAATCAAATTTCACATCTAATTTCAACGTAGGAAAATTAGAATCATATTTCTCTAGTTGTTTTTTCTGTGGAATTAAAGAAGAAATTGAACTTGAAGGATAGGATGGAGTGTTAGTAAATAGAACACTTTCACGCTAAACCTAGCAGAAGAGAGGAAGAAAGATTTAATCTATAAATCAAATGACAAAGAAAACACACAGTACATATATATTTTACCTTGGAAACCCAAATGGGAAAACCAACACTCCTTGAGCGTGTTGCTCTCTTGTTATCTTATTCATTCAGAATACAAGATTACATGCATAACCATGGTCCACACCTAAGACAAAATCGATGCCATACCTTATTTCTCCACACAAGGACAACCCTGTAGCCAATTCGGCTTACATATACATGACCAACAATGTAATACACTTGTTTCCCCTAGCTTGTAATTAATCATTAAATTAGGATTTCCATGGTATGACATGTGAACAATGTAAATGCATTTTGTTTAGATTTCCAATGAATGACTGTGGGGGTGAAGTCTTGAAGTACTAGCCATGATATCACTAGAGGAAAGAAATGGGAAAATTATGGATAGGGTTCATTATGTCAAATGACCCAAATTTCTCCTTACTGAAATGATATGCCTCATCCTCACCCCAAGGAGAACTCAGAAAAGAACTGATGGTTGAACCATCAATGTCCCCCATAAATGGAAGCATGGTCTGGTGGAGTAGATAGGAAACTGTCATCCCGAAGTACCACAGAGTCCTACAGACCCAAACTGACCCGAGTTTCCTTTTGAAAGAAGGAATAGGACAGGTCCATAAACTTCCTGAGGAGGAGAGAAGACATATGAAAGGGATAGTGGATGTGAGGCTCTCAAACTGTGAAGGGAAAATGAAAGTTGGATAAGCTATTATAGTTACTGGAGAGAAAGGAGAAGAGATATCTGAGAACATAGAATATCGTGAACTGAGAAGGAGACTACGAGCTTGATGCAGAAGAGGCATCTGATAAACCTCGTAGAGATCGTGACAGAGAAGGAATCCCTGATAAACTGTGAAAGTTCCCTATTGTTATCATGGTTTGGCATGGGAGTGGCTAGAGTGCTAAGAGTGAATGCCCCTGATCCTATGGTTGGGTGGAAAGGCACATGCCCATAGTCAGTTTGTTGGCTACAATATGAAATAGATAAATATTATCATACTCTGTGTGTGTATATATATATATATATATTGGATGCGATGATGAATTTTTGTGTTTATGGTTAAGTCCTTAAGTATTTGAACAGTTATTATAAATTCTCTTTGGCTTCTATAAAATGTTATATTTATATGATCTTTGGGTTATCTCAGTTTAGCTTCTAGAGAGTCATGGGATGTGAATCTCTAGGAGAGTCGGGGTAGGATTGAGTGAAATTCCTAAGTCCTATTGATCCTTTGAATTTGCCTTAGCAGTAATTTCAAGATCATCTCTGTGGGAGAATGGATTTTTCCCTTCAAACTATTCACCCATCTGACCGAGGGTTCATGCCCATGTCCTTAACCCCTTTGCTGCAAAAAGGATTTGTGCTTAGCCCACAGTATTTTCCAAGAGACCCATGTGACCAGGGCATGGGAACCCTATGCTAGTCCAAAAGGGGCTAGATCTTTCAATTTTGGGACTTCAGAACTTATGATTCCATAACCCTCGAAAATAGACGAAGGATGAAGTCGTGAATCGACGAGGGTCGTTGATCTGGGGATCTAGTGTAGATCCCTCTTAGTCGTTAGATCGGACTTAGGGAAGGAAGCGTTAAGTGCTTCGGTGAAGTCCTACTTTGGGACAATAGGAGTGGTCTATCGTCGAAAACTCTTGAATGACGGAGTCACGGAGTAAATCGGAACCATTGAAAATGGAGGGACATGTTTCCACAAATCAACGTTTGTTCGGAGTTTCGGGTATTCTACGATATAGGGATGCGTGAGTTACCTCAGAGATCTGCAAGCTAGAGTAAATCATGGATGTATATGCTAGGTACGCATGGTAGTAGATCTAGTGTGGTCCGGAGGGAAATCCAGAAGATACACATGGACTGTCGATCTTTGGATCCTTTGGGATCTCTCTCATCTGTCGATCTAAGGAAACACCCTCGAGTAACCGACCAATTGGGAACACATCATGGAGCGACACGTGGTCCTACTCGTCCATTGTCAAAGGTTGTTCATTGAACTATAAATGTTGGATGAGTGGGTATGTGGAAAGAGATCCAGTATTTTAGAGACTTCGTACTCCGGAAGAACCCGACCAAGATTCTTCGAAGTGTGAAAACCGTCGAAGTCGCAAACGCCAAAATAAATCTTGGTCATTTTTAGGAAGAGGATGTGTGGAGCCAGATCCAAGAGTCCGGAAACTTGACTCTTTATGGGATTTGCATCGAGAGGAGTCGGTAAGATCTGAATCCTAAAGCCTTGAATTAATGAGGACCTTGGATCTATGGATCCACGTGGATAAATCCCAACCGTATGTTGCAGGCTTGATGTGGCTCACTGACGTCATCCCGGGTGACGTAGACCCACAACCAAGGTGCCACATGTCACCCATATTTGGTCTATTCAAAAACCATTTATGACTATTAAATAATGACACATGTCACCTCCTAATGAGGACACGTGTCACCCCTTGACCCTCACCGTGTGTAAACTTTCGGTTCATGCCCACCTGGCCAACATGGCTGGTGACGTGTCCAGAACTCTAGGAGTTTGGATGATTTTGGGAGTTCGATAGATGTGGGGTGTGGTAAAAATAGGAACTTACAACGTAAATCATCGAACGCTGATCGTCGAAGGGAAAAGGCTACGCGGTGAGATTTTAGAAGTTAGGGAGTTTTGGGCATATTATGGTAAAGGATGATACAATGAATATCATCGATCGTCAAAGGCCAAAGGTCAAAATTCCAACGACGTTCATTGATCGTCGAAATGCCGAAAACATAGAATGAAGACCGTCGATTGTGGATGACCAAACACCGAGGGGACGTTCAACGTAAATCGCTAAATGCCAATCTCTGAAGAGATAAGGGAACGTGGTGAGATTTTGAGACTTTGGGGATTAGGAAATAGGAGTGTTCGACGTTGAACCCTGAAGACCCCAATTAACAATGCCTGGGTAACTTCGAGAGGCCATAACTTGCATACCAGAGCTCGGATTTTAGTGCGGCAGTGACCGTTGGAAAGCTTGTGGCGAGCTTAATCCAATGGATATCCCAAAGTTAGGATTTGAGATATCTAGGAAGAACAAAAATTTGATTCCCCATCCATAGAAAGGGTATTTAGGGATCGGGTGTGTTACAGATTGGTATCATATCATGGCAACAACACTTGGCCTGCTTGGTCTCATGTGTGAGTCACATATAAATGTTATTAGAGGACCTTAAGGGGTAGCACCCTATTTTACCCATTCCTAAGAGGCTTAGTAAACCTATACTGAAGTGGGAAATGAATCCTTCTACTGTTGATAGATGTTTTGGAAATCTCCATTGTATGTTGCTAATGTTTCCAAATAAAGAAGATGACTTCACTATGCAATCGTACGTGCTATTGTACAAACATAATATTGGGTTATTGAGGCTAAGATGAGATTGTTGTGAATATTACTTCCAAGTAGAAATAATTTGCATAAGTTCCTTGAGTAGAAGGATGTATATTTAAAATTTAGTTGGGATTTTACCCAATGACATTGAATCATGCTAGTTTGTGGCTGAGGAAGCATGTCATTTTCTTTTCAGAAATGATAAGTTGATCCTACAGGAGTGGGATTATGTTGATGGGTACTAATAGAAAGACTTGGATGTGAATGGATTGAAAGGATCTGTAGTATTAATAATTACTTCTTTAATGGAGGATTAAACCTGGTGTATGTGTATAACCCCTCACGGTCAGAGGAATGAGTCTAGTGACCATTCTCTAAAAAGGGAGAGCATGCACAACTCTCGAGTTTCGAAGGGAACTGAGAAAAAATATTTGTTTCTGGGTACATGAATTGTTCGGTAGGGTTTTTCTAATCAAGTTGATAAACAGAGCTATAGATATATAGAGTGATTGTGTGAGAAATCACAACAACCTCTCTTGCTTGGTGGATAGGAAACCAGTCTGCTAGAATTCTTGTGGGAAGAGGAGAGTGACCTCTGTCCTTGACTGTTTTTGAACAGAAAGAAGAATTCTAGGTATAATGGTTAATATTGATTATGACCTAAAGATACTCTAGGGTTATGAATTATAATACTTAGTAAGTAACATAATTCAAAATTGTATCTGGTTTTTAAGGGAATAGTCCAAATGTTATTGTACATTAAAATTTATTATAAATAAGGTAAAATGGTTGATTAAATGTTGATTCTGAATGTGGTAAAAGAAGTGTTGGGGCACTTCTAGAATCCCAACGGGTCAAATTGATATCCAGAGGTGGATGATAACCATATGGAAATAGCTTGGTATACTCAGATAATTGTAAGAGGGAGTTTAGGAAAAGATTTGCTTGTAGAAATATGTTGACCAAGAATGGTTTGAGGCATGAAAGAGAATCTTGATAAGTTGTCTTGTTGCCTTGGGGAACTTTTGGATTTTCCCAAATAATATTTTTGGGTTGTTGAGTCATCTTAGAAAACTAGAGACAAGAAATATTTATTGTTGGTTGTTGTCATACGGAAAGAGAGACATAGCTATGATTATGTCTGTTAAATTGGCCATGTGGATAGCATGAGAATGATTGCAAGCTCCCAAACGAGAGGAAATCTCAGCGTTGAGTATCTCTATGGAACTTGTCCTGACAATGGTAGTAATATCCTTGAGAGAAGGATCTGGAAGTCTGATGTGTCCATGTGCATGTATAACATGGAAAGGGTGCAAGCAATGATCTTCCATGATGTATGTTTGGGATAGGTGTGTATAGGCTTGAGTGAATGGATTTAATGCATTGTGAAGCTTCTTGATAGGAATCCCAATATTAATACAAACTAGGTATGAATAATATTAAATGTGCAAGTGACGCACATGTACGATGAAAGAGTAAATGAGCAAGGATGCTATGTTTTCATGACAAAAGGAAACATGATTAAGCCTTTGAGGACTACATGAGAACAATTGTGAACAAACATAAGTTAAATGATTTATGATTATGCATGTGGCTAAGTGCATCATGGATGTAAGTTAGAAAAACAAGGAATATGCGTGGAAAAATAATCTGAATGCATAACAAAGATGCATGTTTATATTCCTTAAGGAATATTTGGTAAACAACCGAAGCTAATTCAAGGTTGAGGCCATCATAGATAGAGAAGGATATGAAATAAGGACGTTTCATGTTGAAGGAGTTCCCTGTGGAGGAACTGTGTGAAGACTCTATCAAAAGAACAAAGTCACAACCTTAATGAATGCTAAGAATTGAGCAGTGGGCTACAATCCTATTTATATAAGAATTTTGGATTACATTCTAAAACAAAATATATGAGTAGAAAACTAACCCACAAGGATAGACCATTCTGATAACCGGATGGTAATGTGCAGCGTGCACAGGGTCATGGCTCATTATGAACAAAAGGTTTCATATTAAAGCATGTTGATGTATCCTAAGAGTTAGGGTGATCCTAACTGAGGCTACTCAAGGAAAATAGTAGAAAGATCACAATAAGAAGTAGATTGCATAAGCAAAGAAGGAGAAAAGGAGGAACACTTTTCTCACCCTAAGGACTCAGGATTTTTTAATAGAATTGTAGGTCTTAGATGAGCAACTATGAAGAAAAAGTACAGTTGGATAAAGGATAATAAGTAAGTAAGTAAGTTTGAATGAATAGGATTGGTTGAATCCATATTAAACAAAGGAAGTAAGGCCTTGGAAAATAGTCCAGTTGGACTGAAAGTCCCAAGCTGTGTAGAAGGAGTTGGAAACGGGAATATCTCTTAACTCCTTCCTTGTTGTATATTATGTTTTCTCTAGGATGAGAAACGAGTGTGTTTATGAAAGGTAAATTTTTGAAACCATAGCGATGATGGTTGTATGACTGTATAAACAATTGAGAATTGTTGTGTTGCACTCATGAAAACATTAAGAATAATGTAATGAAGTGCATAAAGATATACTAGGACATATTTGAAAATGTTTTATTGACTAAAATGTTATGATACATGCATTTTTATTTTACCTAACAACTAATATATATTCATGATGGATGACATGGGTAGAGAGGAATTGGATTTGTTGAGAAAGACAGTTGCCAATGATGGACAACATCAAGGAAAGGATAACTATGAGGAGGTTGTTGTTAAAATATTGTTGAAGGGACTTTAAAATTCCCCACAAAGCACCATTGATGAGGTAATATCCGAGAGGGTGATAGAAGCCAGAGCAGGTATAAGAATGTTCACACCTATGCGGCATAAGGTATGAAGGGAATATGTAGGAATAACTTCTGAAAAGATTTCATTATCCTAGTGATATGCAAATAATTTTGAGTGGTTGTTGTATGCCATTCCTACCCAAGCAGGGTAAGATTCAGGAAGGAAGAATCAGAACAATAAAGAGAGGAAGTCTATGCCATTCAAGGATGAGATAAAAATCCTTGCAAATGCATGACTAAAGAGTACCATGGGTACAATGACCAATATAGGGAGATTAGGGAATAAGGATTCTCATAGTAGCACATTTCATGGAATTGCTTCGAGGAAATGCAAGTTTGCATAAAGGAAAGACAACGAATTTTCCATTGAGGAAGGAGGGCCTTCCAATATTTTACTTACATTGTATAGGTGTTAAAGAAGAGATAAAATTGGGTGGCCATGAGTGTTGGCACACTGGTTACTAATGAAGGAAGAATGGTTGGGTGCATTCAAGATAAACATTTAGTTTCAAGTGCGTTGATTTGGGATCGTGATCAACCTATAGTAGGAAGCATAGTCCTGCTATAAGAGTGAACGAGAAAGAATAAGCCATATGGTGAAGAGGTTGGTTAAAATACAACACACCATAGCAGAGTGTTAGTCACCAAGTGTGGTGGCTTGAAAATAAATGCAAGGATGCATTGGGTATCAATGTGGCCATGAATATTGGCACATTGATTAAAACCATTTAATATTTGAATTGCATTTGGAAAATTTAGTATGTTGAAAGGATTCTTACAAAAATGTACCTTTTTCAATGTCCGTTTTTCTTTGTACCTTTGAATATATGAAAATGACTTGGACGGTTAGTATGCATCGTTTGAAAATATAATGTGCATGGAAACTAACAATTTGTTTATCTGAGGAGTGTTGAAGTTACAGGAGGAAAAGAGGGTCTTGGATATGGTAGTGTTATAAGCCCATAAGGAATACCAATTGCCTGCTGAGCTAAACTTCTATGGGAAGGAAAGTCCCATGCTTGTGAATCTAGTTCCTATGTGGAACAGATCTGAAAATAAATGGGGAATGTGGAAATCTGTGGGTAATAGATTTGCAAGAAAATTTTGAATTTGAATTTGATGATAATTTATCACAATTTTGTATACTTGTGATAAAGGTGATATGAAAAAGATCTTTCTAGGGAGGACATATAAAGGATTTCAAGCTGGAAAACATGAAAAAGGATATTCCTTGGGACAGGATAACCCTATGGTAAGCCCTGATCACCTAGAAGAGGTTGTGATGTGGAAACACAAGCTGGAGGGACGCCTCAGTAGAGAAATTCTAAGGGACACCTCGATTGTAAGGCTCAATGAAGTATCTAGAATTATTCTTGTGTGAGAAATCCTTGGCAATGAAAGATGGATCACTCGAGGAACCGTATAGTAGATAATGGGATGCCTGAGCCTGGGCCTGGAAGGTGAGTGACCGCAAGGAAGAGGGGACTTTGATAATTCTTATAAACTATTTATTGGGATCATGCACACAATGGGTATGTATAGGAAAGACAGTGAGCCCATATAACCAGACAACCCTATGGATGCAAATACACAGACTGCACAAATAATTATTGTGTTAGATTATGATAATTTTTCCTCTCGAATTTTTCACAATAGTAAAATGTTTACGCATGAAAGTTATGATTAATATGCCTATTTTCCAAGGTTATTGAAGACGGGTGAAGAAGGCCAAGAGTCTGAAAAGGGACTAACGAAGATAGAGGGTCAAGACTTATGAAGCAGCTGAATGAAAAAGGCATGAAAGGTGTTACTGAGAAAGAACATCGGGGATGATGTTCCTTTTTAGGGGGAGGGCATTGTAATACCCCTATTTCCCTAGGCTTGTAATTAATCCTTAAATTAGGATTTCCATGCTATGTCATGTGAACAATGTAAATGTATTTTTTTTAGATTGCCAACGACTGACTTTGGGGGTGAAGCCTTGAAGTACTAGCCATGATATCACTAGAGGAAAGAAATGGGAAAATTATGGAGAGGGTCCATTATGTCAAATGACCCAAATTTTTCCTTGTTGAAATGATACGCCTCATCCTGACACCAAAGAGAACTCAGAAAAGGACTGGTGGTTGAACCATCAACCACCCCCATGAATGGAAGCATGGTATGACAGAGTAGACAAGAAACTATCATCCCTAAGTACTAGAGAGTCCTATAGACCCAGACTGACCTGAGTTTCCTTTTGACAGAAAGAACATGAAAATTCCATAACCTTCTTGAGGAGGAGATAAGACATATGAAAGGGAGAGAGAGTGTGAGGATATCAAGCCATGAAGAGAAACCGAAAGTTGGATAAGTTGTTCTTGTTACTGGAGATAAAGGAGAAGAGATCTCTGAGAATTCACAAAAGACTGCGAACTGAGAAGGAGACTGTGAGTTGATATTGAGGAGGCATCTAGTGAACCTTGTAGAGACTGTGACAGAGAAAGAATCCCTGAGAAACTGTGAAAGTTCCCTAGTGATATCATGGTTTGGCACAGGGGTGGCCATAGTGCTAAGAGTGAATGCCTATGAGCCTATGGTTGGGTGGAAAGGCACACACCTACATACTTCATTTCATTGGCTATAATCAGAAATAGATAAGTATTATCATACTCTGTGTGTGTATATATATATANGATGATGAATGTCTGTGTTTATGGTTAAGTCCTTCAGTATTTGAACAGTTATTAGAAATTCTCTTTGGCTTCTGTAAACCGTTATATTTATATGATCTTTGAGTTATCTCAATTTAGTTGCTAGAGAGTCATGGGATGTGAATCTACAGGAGAGTCGGGGTATGATTGACTGAAATGCCTAAGTCCTGCCAATCCTTTGAATTCGCCTTAGAAAGAATATCAAGATAATCTCTATGGGAGAAGGGAATTTTCCCTTCAGACTATTCACCCATCTAACCAAGGGTTCATGCCCATGTCCTTAACTCCTTTGCTGCAAAAAGGATTTGTGTTTAGCCCACAATATTTTCCAAGAGACCCATGTGACCAGGGCCTGGGAACCCTGTGCTAGTCCAAAAGGGGCTAGCTCTTTCGACTTCGGGACTTCAAAACTTATGATTCCATAACCCTCGAAAATAGTTGAAGGTAGAAGTCACGAATAGATGAGGGTCGTCGGTCTAGGGATCCAGTGTAGATCCCTCTCAGTTGTTAGATCAGAATTAGGGAGGGAAGTGTTAAGTGCTTTGGCGAAGTCCTACTTTGGGAGAATAGGAGTGGTCTACCACCAAAAAATCTCGAATGTCGGAGTCGCGGAGTAAATCGGGACCATTGAAAATGAAGGGACATGTGTCCATAGATCAACGGTTCTTCGGAGTTTCATGTATTATGCGATATAGGGATGCACTAGTTACCCCGTAGCTCTGCAAGTCGGAGTAAATCCTGGTCATATATTTTAGGTACATGTGGCATTATATCTAGCGTGGTTTGGAGGGAAAGTTGGAAGATACATGCTGAACACCCAAATGTCGAACTCCCAAAGTGATGTGGACCATCGATCTTTGGATCCTTCATGAACCCTCTCAGTCGTCGATATAAAGAACCACCCTAGATTAACCAACCGATCAGGAATGCATTGTGGAGAGACACGTGGTCCTACTCTTCCACTATCAAAGGTTGTTCATTGAACTAAGACTGTTGGATGACTGGGTATGTGGAAATCGATTTTGTAGTCTGAAGAATTCGTACTCTAGAGGATCCTAACCAAGAGTCTACTAAGTATGAAAACTTCCAAAGTCACAAATGCTGAAATAATTATCGGTCATTGGTAAGAAGAGGACGTGTGGTGGAAAATCTGAGAGTTTGGAGACTTGTCTCTTTGGGGAATTTTCATCGAGAGGAGTCAGTAAGATCTGAAGCCTAGAGCCGTGAAGTAATGAGGACCATGGATCTATGGATACATGTGGATAAATCCCAATCGTATGCTGGGGGGTTGAGGTGGCTCACTGATGTCATCCCGGGTGATGTGGACCCACAACCAAGGTGCCACTTGTCACCCAAATATGGCTGATTCATAGACCATTTATGACTATTAAATCATGACACGTGTTACCCCTAATGAGGACACATGTCATCCCTTGATCCTTGCCGCGTGTCAACTTCTAGTTCATGCATGCCTGACCAACATGGATGGTGACGTGTCTGGAACTTCGGGAGTCTGGATGATTTTTGGAGTTCGGAAGATGTGGGTTGTGGCACAAATAGGAATATCCAACGTAAATCACCAAATGCAGATCGCCAAAGGGAAAAGCTACGTGGAAAGATTTCAAAAGTTTAGTAGTTTTGGGAATAGTATGGTAAAGGATGGTACAATGAAGATTGTCGATCACCAAAGGACGAAAGTCCAACAACGATCATCGATCACCGAAATGCTGAAAACGTATAACAAATACTATCAATTGTCGATGACCGAACACCGAAGATGATATTTTCAACATAAATAGTCGAACACTGATCATCAAAGGGATAAGGGCACGTGGCAATATTTCAAGAATAAGGGCACACTGAAGACCCCAATTAACAATGCCCATGTAACTTCAACAGGCCATAACTTGCAGACCAGAGCTCATATTTTAGTGTGGCAACAACTGTTGGAAATCTCGTGGCGAGCAGAATCAAATGGAGATACTAGAGTTAGGATTTGAGATAGTTAGGAAGAACACAAATTTGATGCCCCATCCCTAGAAATGGTATTTAGGGGTCTGTGTGTTTCAAACAAATTCTAAAATGATTTTTTCTAAAATTTATATTTTTTTCAGCATTACAACACGCCTTATTTATAGGATTTACAATAGGAAAAACCATAAATAATGACACCCAAAAATGGTTAGAGATCCACACATATCACTGGCTAGAAATCTCGTGAATCTCAGGATTCTGTTACAGTCGACTACCAAGTTGGATTACCAGTCGACCTTCATTCGGTCTTCAATTGGTTTCCACTCGGTCATCTGTCGACCTCTTATCAGTTGACCTCTTCGACATGTTTTCAATTACTTCAAATTTGATTTTTCCCAGTCAATCCAGCTCGACCTTCTTCTTTCACTACAAATAATATACCAACCCACAATGGAGATAGAGGAGTTTTGGGAGGGTCACTACCACCTCCTTCTATTTTACCTTGGCTTGGGCCTTCTTCATTCTTCTTCCATTACTTATATAAATATTCCCCCATGGGTTTCATCTCAAAAAAAGTCTTACTAAAACATCGCTTTAGATTAAGAGGGGTTTTCTTCCCTTGGAGATTCCATTGTTTTTGTTTGGAATGCATGTATTGAACCAATCTTAGGATTTTAGTCTTCAAGCAAACCTTATCCCTGCTTGATCTTAGACCTAGTTAACATTCAACACCAACACTTGTGAAAACCCAAATCAACATATCATTGATCAACAACTCTGATACCAAACTTGATTTGAAATTAGTGCTAAAGGATTTGTTTTAAAAAAACCACTAATTCAAATTCATATAACCAACTCCTCAATTTCCCATAGGAAAACATGAGTGAGGATACTCTTACGATGGGTTCTTTGAAAGAATTATAATTTTATGTCTTGATTTTTCTTTTCTTTTTTACTCTTCTTTTTAAGTTAACTATTTACTTTTTTGTATATTATATTTTTTAATAGATTTAAAACTTCATCAATCCATTTATTTTCTTGTCATTAAGAAATATAGTAATTAGTGTTGGATATTGCATTTAAATCTTTTAATGTTATTAATAGCACCTCATTCAATTATAGAAATGAATTTCTTATCTATATTGCATGTAAATCATACTATAGATTGTTACTATTGATTAGTTGTACCTAAATATTGTTGGTAGGGACCTATGGATGAGGTTTTAGTATAACTTAGAAAATCACATAAATACCCTGATTTATCCCTAAGAATTTTAATGTTATCTTAAAGAAATAATATCCCTGTATAAGTATTCTTATCTCCTGGAAACATTTAGTACCCTAACCCTAGAGGTAAGTCATGATACCTAATGTCAATGCTTTCTCTTGATGTTCTTGATTTAGTGTAGTAGCTTTCCAAATATAAACCAAGTTAATGTTTTCTTGTGAAATGGAAGAAATAAACACAATCATTGAACTAGATTTAACTCATCAGCTATATAACTTGGACCTATTATAACCTAGTCAAATAAATATTGTTTGATATATGCTACCAAAAATAGAGTTAATGAAAGAAGTTTCTTTTAAGACAAGAAGAATGGTATATCCATAAAATGAAATACTTAGAATTATTGAATATTTCTTCATAGTGGAATCATTATTGCAAATAAAAAAATGCTCATATGCAATAGAAACATTGTTTTACCTTTCCTTACCCTAAAAAATTAGAATAAAATAACTAGGCCTCTTATAACCTAACCTTAATTACATTATTGAAGAAATCCCAAGGAATTAATACCATAAATTAAAAATAGATATGTATTCATACAAAAAAAAGGGGTTTGTTTGTGGATCGACCCTAATCCTCCATTTCTAAGAGAACCAAATAAAAAGTAAACCCTAAATCTAACTAAGAAACCATTAACCAGGACAATAAGTATATATAAACATGTATCAATTTTAATTAGTTTTTAAAGAAAAATCTATAAAATATTTTTTTGTAATGGTCCTAATACATAATGCTTAAAGGCCAAGCTTTCCATAGACGTCCCAGGGTAGCAATAATTTGTCTTTTTCGAACTAACCAGTGTAAAAATTGTTGGAATATTCACTAATACTAAGAGGGAGGGGGGGGGTGAATCAGTATTGACCACGTTTTACCATTTTTTAATCAAACATGTGAAAATTAAATTTATCAACAATATAGCATTTTCATTCAATATATCATAAGTAGTATCAATCAACAATATATCACATCATACATAGTGCACAAGATATTTTTACATGGAAACCCAAATGGGAGAAAACCACAAAATACTTTCTTATATTTCAGAAGATTACATTCATAGGAAACACCAACTTCCAAATTCTCCAGCACCAACTGGAAGGAGGATCCAACCCCCTGTTTATAGTATACAACCGAAAGGAATCTACAACTCCCTGAATTATATAGCTCCAACTAGAAGGAGGCTACAACCCCTTGATTTAGCTCCACCTGAAAGAAGCTCCAACTCCCTTTATTCTCCAGCTTCAACCAGAAGGAGGCTACAACCCCCTTTCCTTGCCCCATCCTACCTCCCTAAAATATAAATGTAGACTCAACCTATCACTACCACTGTCACTATCATTGTCACTATCATTGTCATTGTATATATCATTGCCACTGTCTATGTCACTGTCACTGATATTGATACACCATCATCATCAATCCACTCACATAGATCACACATCAAAATATATTCCTAACATCAAGTTTCCAAAGCATGTACCATATCCTCCATAAACCATGTACCAAAAGATGTACCTCAAACATACGCCATAACATTCAAAACCATATACCAAGTATATGCCTCAAACATGAGCCAACATCACAAAGATGTTCCTCTAACAATGAACCATAACATCCATAAACAAAGTACCAAGGATATGTCTCAAGCATGTATCAATATCACCAATTCAAGAAACCTCAACCATATGAAACCATGTACAAAAATACCTCCAAGATATGCCTTAATAATGTGTCAAACCATCCATGATACAAGCCTAAAAAAAACATAAAAACATACCTTTACTCATGATGGAAACCTGGTGAATATCATCATAGACCAACCAACCAACCTAGTGCATATCATCTTCAGCAAACACAAGATAACATATTTCTTCAAATTTCCTTCAACCTTGCTAGACAGAGGCCAAACATATCACAGGGCCTTGTGTGATGAGTGTTCTACAACCCACAAGGGTGCCTCATGGGACACTTGTATCCTAACCCATGGGGATCAGCTAAATTAGGGTTTTCAGAAACCCTTTGGTATTTTCAACTCTGAGACTTCCACACTCCTTCACTTTCTCAAATTCACTTCATCATATTTGCTATGAAAATATCACTTGAGAGATAGATATTCAATGAACTTGTGTATATAAATGAGAGGCTCCTTTAAGTGTATTTATAGTTTTCAAGTGACTTCTTTCCTTAACTTTAAGGCCGACCTGTACTTTCTTGTTATAATTATTTTACCCTTTAATTAATGACTTGTAACTTCTTGTTGCAATCATTTAGAGGCTTCTTAACCATTCTTCTTGGCTTTCAACTTCACGAGGGAATAAATCCTAAACCATAAGGAACCACGTGTCGTACCACCTACGGTTGGAAATGGAATGACGAGGACTATCCATCTATGAGTGTGTTACATTCATTTTCACTATCCTTCATCCTCTTTTTCCTCAAACAAATTCAAGCTTCATGACCACACCTCTAGGGATTTTGGACTTCTCCAAGGGTTAACATCAATAATCTCCCCTTTTGGAATTTATGGAAACACTCATACTCCAATATTTTTACTCCCCCTATGACCATCGCTCCTCATATTTTTCTCTCGATGTTTCTCTCCCCCTTTGACATCAATGGAAAAGGGTATCTCCCCTCAGACTGCTCCCCCTCTCTTCATGCTTATGATATTTCTCTCTCGATCTTTATTTTTCTCCCCCTTTGACATCATGGGAAAAAGGGTAATTCCCCATGTTAGTATGCCTCCCCCTTTCTTCATGCTTCTAATATTTCTTTCCTGATCTCTTTCTTTGAAAATTTCTATTCCCTTGACTTCTCTACAAGATGTTGTGTAGATCAATGTGGGGCTTCTTGTACTTGCTTCATTTCCTCTCTTCTGGTTCTTCTTGTCCATTGGTGCTTCCTCTTGTAATTCACTAACATATATAAAAAGCATTAAAATTTATTTGACTTCAAATATTTATGTCTTGTCATGTTTACTTCTTAGACATCAATGACCACATCATTCAACAATTTACCTCTGACAATATAGCTTATGTTGATGGTTTCTCTTCCCCTGTCTTGTTGTGCCTTTCACTTCCTGTCTTCATGTGATTGACTAATTCCAACTATCAATATGATTTCATCCATTGTTATGCATCTTCTCTAACTCGTGTCTTTTGTGCCTAACAAGTGTCTCATGAATTCATCTTTGTCCATATTTCATAAAACTATCCATGACTCTGCTACTCAACTACACACAATGTTGACCCATCTACTGCAACTTATTATAACATATTCCTTCTCTTCAAACTGAATCAAATATGTCCACTGGTCTTCTCTATCTTCAACAGATCCTTGATTTTGTATGTCACTACTTACAATCATGAACCTCTTCCTGAAAAGTGATACCTCCATCGGAATGTGTTTTAAAAGTTTCTCCTCAAATAATCAAACTCTCACAAGACATTTTGCACTTCTGTCACCAAACCACTCTAAAACAGCCTTCCCAAAATCTGCAAACACTTCAAATTGCTAGAAATATAGTTCTCTAATATGTAGAGATGCTTCTTAGACTCCCCCTCTTCAATATTCATATTTATTGGGATTCTCCAAGCCATATGGCTCAGAAAGGTGGAGGAAGTTGCCCTGATGCAGAGAAATATTCCTCTCATCCTATGGATTCATCATCTTCCTGAATTCATCATCTTCCTCTTCATCATATTCCTAAATCTTGACATCTTCCTCTTTGCATGTAGATTCATCATGATCTCGTACCACTGAAAATATTCTGAGTAAGATCTCCGAGACATGTTCATTCACCTTCTCATCTTGTCTTTCTTTTCTTCTCCAAGACTTCTTGTATCTATAAGTTTTAAACCTGTGAAGTTAAGAAATGCATACAGATTCTTAAGAAAAACAAAAAATAATCAATGGCTCATACACACAGTACATAGAGATTTACACTGGAAACCCTTAGCTGAGAGAAAACTAGCCTTCCTTGGTGCCGCACCATTCAACTCTTCATTGTATTAATTTCACCATTCATAATACAATATATACAATATTTTAGGCATTCTGTAGCTACCAAAACCCTAATCCCTTTTTGGGAGTAATTTAGAAAACCATTAAAAATAACAAAAACCACCCAAAAAAAAAATTGGGGAGTTTCCCATAGCCAAACACTATGCATAACCAGGGGGGGCAAACCAGCCTCCCCGGGACCCCCCCCCAGGAAAGCTCCCAGTGCACATGACACAAAGAGTGAAGGAATTTGGGATCGTCAGACACAGTTTTCGAATATGATGTGCCCACACACACACATGCAAATAATATAACACATACCCAACATTCTCCCACTTGTTTTTTTCTTTACATACAGGTGTTCACATGATCACCTTGTCAACAATACAGGGCAACAATGCCCATTGTTACTCTACACCAAGAGAACTTCTCTGTTCTCATAGACTTTGTCAATGAATCTGTGATCTGAACCTGGGGGGTGATTAGTTTCCAATAATTGTTTGATCCTGTCACTCCTCCAAAGGGTCAGTTATATATCATTTTACTTGAACGGATTGCAATTAAAGTTATAGTTGAAGTCTTTATAGGCTTGAATCCAAAGTGAATAAAAACCTCTTAAGCTTCCTTATGTGTTATATGACATGCTTGCATTTGATATTCTATGTGCGGAAATTCATGGAAAAGAAACATGAGAACATAATACACATAATAGATATGACACTTCCCTTGATAACGAAGTTCACCCAATGTGGGCTACGTTTTCCGGTCTCGCTCTAAAGATTGACCGCTTTATTCTCCTTGTTGTAATGATGTCTCTCCTTTACAAGTTATAAAGCCAAAGTCCCTTTTTAGTGATGACAACAAGAGATCATAATGTGATCAACAATGTTTACAAGCTTCACAACTTCTCATGCTCATGAGGCATCCATGATGATGATACATACATCATTCCCACATAATCAATATAGAAAAAGAGGAATAATAATAAATGACCCCCATCATCGTGGAGCCATAGAATGACTTATATCTGCTTCTCATATCCATGCATAGATGTAGCCCGATACAAAGATCTCGAAACTACGAGATTCTTGATTGCTTCATTGGCCACTTATCATCCAAGTGCCACAAATTATGTCACATATAGTTGAACTGTTTATATGGAAGAAGAGAAGAAAATAAGAAATAGAAGGAATAAGTTGGTCTTGTTGTCCTGTTGCAGCCTCTCCATGCTCCTTTAGACCTGTATCAATCATACTATGCTTCAACATTTAATGAAAAAACAACATAATTAAAAACATGCCTACATTGGATTCTTCAGAATTTAGCCTGTTTATTGGAGTCTCTGCTGTCGAAACATACCTCGCCATTGGATTTGCTTCATTGAATTACCCAAAATCGACTGTCAAATTGTCTCCATTGGAATCTGTCACCTTCAGGCCTTCTCTGGTTCTCTGCCTTGATCTACATGCAAAGATCTGCAATTCATACGTTGTACTTTGCATTGAAATTCGTGCATGTACGGACTCATACGGGTTGGGCAGGCATCCACCCTCGTCTGTGGGAAAACTCGGCATTTAAGTTTAAATTCGGACGAACAACCCAACGTATTCATTTGGGTCAATGGTGGGCGGATGCTATGTAAGGCGTTTGGTTGGGGGAGGTCCCGGGGTCTAGCCTGTGGGCGTCCCCTTTTGGAATTGTAGTTACAACAACATATATATAGTTTAAATCGCCGCCAAGTTTGGAGTCTTGTTTAGATTTTTTGAAGTTGGATTATAATGGAAGTTCGACCACCAGATTTGGCTAGACCTCCACCAGATTTGGTGGGCCACGTTTTTATTTTTGAAAATTCGGTTATGGGCCCTCATTGGGAATTTTCCCATTGTCACGTGGCAACCAGAAATTGGATGAAACTAGTACAGTCACCACCTAGAAGTCTTTACCAAGTGTCTTCCAGCTATTGTCCCATGTTTTTTTCTGCGATAGGGCCACGTGGCTACTCCTAGGTGGTGCCATGTGGCATCACCTGGGGGTGCCATGTGTCACATTTCCACTGGCCCATTTGGAACCCCAAAGTGCCAAATAAACATGCCATGTGGCACACTATCATTGGGCCACGTCATCATGCTGACATCACTTCCATTGTGCTTTCCACATCTTTTACATATTGCCACATTTCTTCCATATCCAGTACAGTATCCCACGTGGCACTTTCTCATTGGTCCACATATCGACCTGAAAATGCCAAAATTGAGTGACATGTGGCAGCCTCTGGTTATTCCAAATCACCATGCTGACATCATCATGATAGATGTCACCCTCTGCGTGTGCCACGTACATTGTACGATAGTTTATGTCATCCGTACTAATGTTGACGTCAGCAGTATGGATGCTAACTCATCCCTGCTGACTGGTCTAGGTTGACCAAAACTTTGATTATGAATATCTTTGTATCCATAACTCCATTTGATGAACCGTTTATGTTGTTGGAAATATTACGATGTTCTCTTCACGATGATATTGGTTTCACTGAGCTTGGAAGACTTTGAATTTTTTTCCTTTCTCATTTTTCAAGGCCATTCCAAGCCTCCTGGGACACTTCTGAAACTTGTGAGATGTTCAATAGATCCTTTTGGATCACGCCTCCCAACTAAAAGGACTTTTGGTCCCCAAAATATTTACATTATAAGTTCCATGTCCATTAGATTTACAAAGAAAAAACATACCCAAACTACCTCACAAGGCCTAAAAATATCAACATGTGCAAAAAGGAGTGATATCAAACAATTATCATTTTTACACAATACCCTTCTATGGGGTCTGAATCAAAACATGTGATTTACAAATATGGCCACTCTCGACTAACTCAAGGATTTTCCCCATTCATTCATTCATTATGCCAAACATGTCCTTTTTACCGAGTTGTCCTTTCCTTGGTAGTCAGTTTCCTTATGGTGGCGGATTTCCCTGCAACACTACCTGATTGGTTTTATCACTCAGAGGTGTCTACCTGGTCTTCTTGTTCCTCTTTGGACATAGATCTAGATGTAAGGCCCAACATGTGGCCTCATTATGTCCATCTCTGCTACAATGGTTGCAGTAGCCTTTCTCCTTTAGAGGTGTATTTCTCCTGCTCCTCTTTGTGTGTGGAGAGTCATATTTTACCCTCATCTTTTTCATGGTTTCCATAACCTTCATGTACAATGATTTTCTCTTCCAACACTGGGACATTGTGTGGTTATTCAATCCACAAAAAGTGAATGGTCTTTGATTCCATAAGCGTCATTGTATATTATTAACATGCTTATAGTGAAATGGAATTTTAGAGTTTCAAGATCTCTTATACTTCGATGAATTGTCTCTGGAGTCAGACTGACAAAAAGAACTAGCCTCTTCTTCTATATTGTGATGCTCATCTCTCCTTGTATATTCCTTGAATCCTATATCATGAGAAGCTATGCCCTCAACCTACACTGAATTGATTTCATCTCATCATGAACTGTTGACTTCTGGCATCTCAGTGACTGTCCTGGAGTCTTCTTCCTGAATGGTTTTGGAGCTTTCTCCAATATCCTTTGGGACATAATAGATCTCAGCATATCGAGGCCAAAAAACTGCCTCAATGGGATTCACAATACCTTGGTCATTGGATCCAAGGCCTCCTCCTTCGTATCCCATTTTTCCCATCAAATTTAAGCTGATGCAAGAAGCATGTTGTTCAAGGACTTTAAAAGAGTCATCAACATTAATCAAGAGGAACTACACATGGTTTATTTACCTCCATCCCAAGCTGGGACTCTTGGTCTACTTCTTGAGGTGTGTCCAGTTGTCCCTGGTGAGAAGGATCAGTGGATGATGCTTCTAGGAATCCTCCTTGGTTTCTATATGCCTGAATGTTATCTTCACTTGTTTGACAAAGTGTGCATGCATTTGCACTGTCATGCTCAAACCCATAACTAGTGAAGTTTCCATGGTCACAAAATGGTCTTATCATCGTCTCATTCGTAGAGCCTTCCCCTGTGTGCACCTTCATGGCTTGCAACTACTCTTGCAACCTTTGGTTCTCCTCCTCTGCAACATGCAAAAATGTCTTCAATCCAACATTCTCTACTTGAAGGATTTGGTTGAGTTCTTGAAGCTCATCGAACCACCATTGTTTTGGTGATATTGTCATTCTTAGCTTCAATACCTACAATTGGTATCAACCCTGCTCTGATACCACTTGATTTGAACTCAGGGGGAGATTAGTTTCCAATAATTGTTTGATCCTGTCACTCCTCCAAAGGGTCAGTTATAGATCGTTTTACTTGAATGGATTGGAATTAAAGGTATAGTTGAAGACTTTATAGGCTTGAATCCAAAGTGAATAAAAACATCTTTAGCTTCCTTATGTGTCATATGTCATGCTTGCATTTAATATTCTATGTGTGTAAATTCATGGAAAAGAAACATAACATAATACACATAATATATATGACACTTCCCTTGATAACGGAGTTCACCCAATGTGGGCTACATCTTCGGGTCTCGCTCTAAAGATTGTCTGCTTTATTCTCCTTGTTGTAATAATGTCTCTCATTTAAAAGTTGTAAGGCCAAAGTCCCTTTTCGGTGATGGAAACAAGAGATCGTAATGTGATCAAGAATGTTTACAAGCTTCACAAGTTCTCATGCTCATGAGGCATCCATGATGTTGATATGGACATCATTCCCACATACTCAATACAGAAAAAGAGGAATAATAATAAATGACCCCCATCATCATGGAGCCATAGAATGACTTAGATCTGTTGCTCAGATCCAAGCATAGATGCATTCTGATACAAAGATCCCGAAACTATGAGATTCTTGACTGCTTCATTGGCCACTTATCATCGAAGTGCCACAAATTCTCTGTCACATATAGTTGAATTGTTTATGTGCAAGAAGAGAAGAAAAGAAGAAATAGAAGGAATAAGTTTGTCTTGATGTCCATCTACAACCTCTCTATGCTCCTTCAGACTTGTATCAAGCATACTATGCTGCAACATTTAATTACAAAACAACATAATGAAAAACATTCTTATATTGGCTTCTTCATAATTTATCCTACTGATCAGAGTCTCTACTGTCGAAACAGACCTTGCCATTGGATTTGCGTCGTCAAATTACCCAACAACGACTGTCAAATCATCTCCATTGGACTCTATCTCCTTCGGGCCTTCTTTGGTTCTTTGCCTCTAATGCATGCAAATCTCTGCAATTAATACGTTGTACTCTGCATTAAAATTCATGCATGTATGGACTTGTACAGGCTAGGCACGCNCCATGGGAAAACTCAGCATTTAAGTTAAAAGTCAGACAGACTACCCAACGGAGTCGTTTGGCTCAATGGTTAGAGGATGCTATGTAAGGAATTTGGTTGGGGGAGTTCTCGAGGTTGAGCCCGCGTGCCTCCCCTTTTGGGCTTATAGTTACAACAACATATATATATAGTTTAAACCACTGCCAAGTTTGGAGTCTTGTTTATATTTGTTGGAGTTGGATTATAACGGAAGGTTGGTCACTAGATTTGGAAATATCTCTGCCATATTTGGTGGGCCGCCTTTTTATTTTTGAAAATTTGGCTACGGGCCCTCATTGGGCATTTTCCCACTACCATATGGCAGCCCTTGACTGGGCCACGTGGCGGTAAGCCATTGGCTGAAACTGGTACAATTACTTCCTACGTGTCTTTGCCACATGTCGCCCAGCTATTAGCCCATGTGTCGGTCTTCTATAGGACCATGTGGATTCTCCTAGGTGGTTCCATGTGACATCATCTGGGGGTGCCATGTGTGACATTTCCACTGGCCCACTTGGCACCCCAAAGTGCCAAATCAACATGCCACGTGGCACACTATCATTGGTCTATCTCAGGATGTTGATGTCACTGCCATTGTTCTTGCCACATCACCTACCATATCTTGTACGGATTGCCACGTGTATTCCATGTCCTGTACGGTCTTCCACATGGCTATAAGGACTTCCACGTGGTACGTTCTCATTGGTCCACATGTCCACCTGGAAATTCTAGTAGTGAGTGACATGTGGCAGCCTCTGGTGTTGCCACATCACCATGCTAACATCAAAATGACATGTGTCACCCTATACGTGTTTCACATACACTGTATAGATGTTGATGTCATCCGTACTGATGTTGATGTCAACAATACAAATGTTGACTCATCCCTACTGATTGGGCTAGGTTGACCAAAACGTTGACTGTGAATATCTTTTGATCCATAACTATGTTTGACGAACCATTTATGTAGTTGGAAATCTTACGATGCACTCTTTCCGATGATGTTGGTTTCACTAAGCTTTTAATACTTTTATTTTTTTCAATTTCTCATTTGTTGAGGCCATTTTGAGCCTCCTAGGACACTTCTAAAACTTCTGAGATGTTCCCTAGATCCTTCTGGATCAATTTGAAACATTCTTCAAAGTGTCAACCTTTTCCAGCAACACCTTCTTTTCTTCAACCATGACTCTCACAAAGTGATATTGTACATTAATATGCTTTGTCTTCAAATGATAAGCAGGGTTCTTTGCCATGAATATTGCACTCTGACTGTCACAATCTAATCTCACTTCTTGTTGTACCAACCCAATACCTGAACACAATTTATGTAACCATGTTGCTTCCTTGCTTGCATGAGTGTCTTCCATGTATTCAACTTTTGTAGTTGAGAGTGCCACTACAACCTGTCTTTTGCTCATCCAACCGATTGCTCCTCCAAATAGGTTAAAAACATACCCACTTGTATATCTTCTACAATCCAGATCTACAGCCCATTCTGCATCAACAAACCCATGTATGTTCAACACTCTGTCCAATCATGGTCTTCCTTGGTAGCACAATCCATAACTGGTAGTGCCACGCAAATACCTGAAGACCCTCTTTACTGTTTTCCAATGCTCCTTCCCTAGTTTTTACATATACTTGCTCAAAACTCCCATTGCATTTGCAATGTCCGGTCTAGTATAGACCATTGCATACAACAAACTACCAATTGCACTGGCATATGGAACATGGGAAATGTCCTCTTCTTATTCATGTGTCTTAGGACACTGATCTGCATATAACTTTACACCTATAGGAATAGGAACCTTGATTGGTTTACTTCCATGCATATTAAACCTCTGCAATATTGTCTCAACATATTTTCTCTGATTCAACCAGAGTTTCATGTTTTCACAATCTCTTTTAATCTCCATTCCCATAATGAATTTAGTAGCACAAATATCCTTCATGTCAAATTTGGAGGATAGCTTTGATTTCACCTCCTTGATAACATCCATGTTATTTCCCACCAACAACATGCCATCAACATACAACACTACATAAATTAAGTGAATACCAACCTACTTGGAATATACATAGTGATCAACCCTTCTTCTCACAAATCCCAATCCAAGGATGTATGTGTCAAACCTTTGGTACCACATCCTAGGTGATTTCTTCAAACCATATAATGACTTCTTTATCTTATAGACCAACTCTTTCTTTCCCTTCACTACAAATCCTTTTGGTTGCCTCATGTAGATTTCTTCTTCCATATCCCCATGTGGGAATGTTGTCTTCACATCCATTTGTTCCACTTCAAGATCAAAAGAAACAACAATAGATAAAATAAATCTAATAGAAGTTAACTTGGCAACATGATAAAAAATCTCACCAAATTCAATTCCCTCTTCCTTGGAATAACCTTTTTCTACTAACCGAGCTTCGTATTTCTCCACTTTTCCTTCTGCATTAAACTTCTTTTTAAACAACCATTTTCTACCAATAGATTTTCTTCCAGCTGGAAACTCAACTAGATCCCATGCCTTATTCTTATCCAAGGCATCCATTTCTTCAACCATGGCCTTCTTCCAGAGTTTACTATCCTCTGAATTCGCTACTTCCCTGACAGTTCACGGATCATCATCAATAATATATAAATCAAAATTCGAATGAAAATAAGGCGGGATATACCTTTATGGTTTCCTTCTTTCCCTTATTGATCTCCTCAATATTTGGGTATGAGGTTATTCTTCTTCTGCTTCATCTTCTCCAGTTGATTCATAGTTTTCATCATTCAACTCAAACTCTATTTTCTCAGGCTCTTCTTGCCTTGGTAGGAATTCCTGTTTGGGAACATCTTTCACCTCTCTAAAAAAAACATCCCGACTATAAAAAATCTTCTTAGTTTTTGGGTTCCAAATTTTATAAGATTTCACACCATCTTCATAACCAATAAAGATACACTTTTCATCTTTACTATTCAGCTTACTCTTATTTTCCTTTGGAACATGTACACAAGCATCACAACCAAACACTCTAATATGTTCAAGAGAGGGTTTCTTACCAGTCCATACCTCATGTGGATTTTTATCATCCAACACTGATGAGAGTGATCGATTGACCAGGTAACATGTTTTACCCAGTGCCTCTGCCTAGAATTCTTGTCCTAAATCGACACCACTAAGAATGCTCCTTGATTTTTCCATTAGTGTCATGTTCATCCTTTCTGCAACTCCATTCCATTGAGGTGTGTATGGAGTAGTATTCTACCTTTCTATACCATGCTTCTTACATAATTCTTTGACATCATTTCTGCAGAATTCTCCACCATTATCTATCCTCAATACCTTTAATTTTTTCTCTGTCTAATTTTCTACCAGAGCCTTAAACTCTTTAAATTTATCAAATACCTCAGATTTCTTTCTAAGAAAATAAATCCACATGTTCCTTGAGAAATCATCTATGAATGAAACATAATACACATATTTACCTAGTGATGGAACATGCACAGGTCCAAACAAATCACTTTGTATCAACTCTAAGATCCCCTTTGCTCTTATAGCACCAGATGGGAATCTTACTCGATTTTGTTTACCATATATGAAATGTTCACAGAAATCAAAATCCAAAGTGAAATTAGACATACCTTCAACCATACCTTTATCGTGTAGTGTTTTAAGGCCCTTTTCTCCAATATGCCCCAGTATTTGATGCCACAACATGGTCTTCTTTCCAGGGACAATATTGGTCTTTTCTTCTTTATTTCTCTACGCAGGGACAACAAAACTGTTACACCCATTAGTATAAGTTCTTCCCAACAACTTGTACATAGTTCCACACTGAACTCCCCTCATCAACACCATTTCTCCTCGTACCATCTTGCAAGTTCCCTTTCACAATACAATATCCACACCTGCATCATCCAACTTGCTTATAGATATTAGAATCCTAGATAGTTTTGGAATGTGAAAAACCTCAGGGAGATTTCTAATCCTTCCATATTTTAGCAACAACTTAACCCATCCACGTCCCATGATTTTGGCTATTGAGACATCTCCTAGGAATACATCACCACCATTGTATTTTTCATATTCACATAACCACTCCCTTTGAGGAGTCATGTGATATGATGCACCTGATTCGATCAACCATACACCACGGTATGCATGTGTACCTATATATGCCAGGTAAACATCACCTCCTTCTTCAGTGGAGGATTTCTCCTCTGTGGAAGAAGTATTATCAGATCCCTTTGGCTTATCAACCTTCTTAGACTTCAATCTTTCTTATAATTCCCTCTTTTACCACACTTCTAGCATTTCCTCAAATATTTCCCTAGAGACTTACATATACCTGTAGATTTAGATCTCCCCCACCCGAATACTTACTAGGATTCCTGTCTTGGGTATGACCTCTTACAAATAAATCATATGTGCTCTGACCATCCATGCTTTTTTGCCTCATCTCTTTAGATAAAAAGGATGCAACTACATCCTCATACTTCAATGTAGATTGAGTGGTACTACCAATTGCTACAACCAGATTATTGCAAGAGTTTAACAAAGAACATAACAAAGTAATACACTTATATTTCTTATGTAATCGTAATATTAACAAAGACAAGTTGAATTACCATTGTATTAAAGGCATTTAGATGTTCAGTCACAGAATCTCCATTTTCCATCCTAAGATGATACAACTTCTTTTGAAGAAACAACTTGTTTACCATGGACTTTGATTGATACAAATTCCCTAACTTATCCTATAGTTCCTTGGCTGTAGATTCTCATGAGACATTCAACAACACCAAATCTTCTAGGAAGAGTCGAATAGTACTCCTTGCTCTTCTATCCAACTTCTCCCATTCTTCCTTCGACATACCATTAGGTTGTGTACTAGTAGGTTGTCTACCAGTAGACTGTGTTCCATTAGACTATGTACCAGTAGGTTGTGTATGAGGATCCACAACGATCCATTGTTCTTTGTATACAAGAAGGCCATCCATCTTGAGCTTCCATAGCTCAAAGTTTTTATCATTGAACTTCTCTATCTCTATTCAAAGATATCTCCATTCATATTTCTACACTTGAATCGCCACTGCAAAGGCTCCCGTTGAACCTAGGTTTATCACAGACCCAAGATAAACTTGATCTATCAAGACCAAGCAAAAACCTCAGCAACAAAGGAGTCCCCCTTAAGCCAAAAACGAGCTCTGATACCACATGTAAGTTTTAAACATCTGAAGTAAAGAAATGAATACATGTTCTTAAGAAAAATAGAAATTAATCAATGGCTCATACACACAATACACAGAGATTTACACTGGAAACCCTTAACCGAGAGAAAACCAACCTTCCTTGGTGTCTCACATTTGAACTCTTCATTGTATTAATTTCACCATTCACAATACAATATATACAATATTTTAGGTATTCTATAGCTACCAAAACCCTAATCCCTTGATCCGAGATTAATTTAGAAAATCGTTAAAAATAGAAAAATCCGCTAAAATAGAAAAAAACGGCCAAAAAACAAAAATGGGGCGTTTCCTAGAGCCGAACGTTGCACNGGGGGGGGGGGGGGGACCTGGCCTCCTCTGGGACCCCCCAGGAAAGCACCCAGTGCACACGACACAAAGAGCAAAGGAAGTTGGGATATTCAGATGCAGTTGTCCAATCTGATGCACCCACACACACATGCAAATAATATAACACATACCCAACAGTATCTAATATCAGTTTTTCCTTCACAGAGGTCTATATCACACTTCTACAATTTCAATCTATGTGTCCATAGTTGTGGAATTTTTAACATTCAATATTATGGGGAGCCACATAAACATTTATTTCTTGAACATTTCTTTCATACGCTCGACAATCTACAACTTTATGTCCAAATTTATTACAAGTAAAAGAATGACCATAAAAGAAAATTTGATACATGGAAGTAAATGATCTTATTTGTGATATAGTCTTTCTGAATTCATGCCTATGATGATCACAGTCTTCTCTTTTTTTTTTCCTTCATAATGATTGAAGCTTCTTTGATACCTAAAAGTGGAGGGTCTTCTTTGATATATGCCTCTTTTGTAATCTTCTTCTTGAGTCTTCTCCATTTTTGGAATGTTCTCCTTTGAGGGATCACATTCTTCCTTTTTGATTGGGACTTTAATGATTTCTGCATAACTCTTAGCCTTCTCTTCATTCTTCCTTTATAGTAACTTGTAACATTTCTTTTCAAATTTATTTATTGATGGTGTGGAGGTTCCTCTCTCTTCGACGTTCTTGTTGATATTGACAACTTTAACTCTCAATGTGACAACTTCTTCTTCAATCTTCTCACAATATTCTTCTTTCTTCATCATATGGATCTTCATGACTTCTTCCATTCTATTTTCTTCTTCAATTTGGGTCTTCAAGGTGATGATTTCTTCTTCAATTCTTATTTCTTGTTGACTAAATTTTTCTTCAATCTTGTTTAAGTCCTTAGATCTTTACTTAAGATGACTTGTTAAAATTTCTTCCCTCTTCTCTACTTCCTTTCTTTGTGATATTATTTCAGCTTCCAAACATTGTTTCTAATCCTTGAGAGTTTCTTGAATCACTTTGGCTTCGTCCATCTGATCTTTTAGATTTATGATAACCTTATTGAATTCTTTAAAACCTTCTTTTAGCTCGATAAATTCCTATTTGAGGGACTTGTTTTCCCTTCTTTCTTTATTTATCTCACTTAAAGAACTAATTAGTTCAGCCTCAAAATCCACTATGCCTACTTCATAGTCTTCTTCTTTTGATTTTTTTTGACATGATGATCACCTTTCTTCTTGTTTTGTTTTAGTATCTTCTTTATTCTGATTAGCATGCTATGTCTCTACAATAAGAGGAGATTCCTCAAAATAGATATTATGTAGCTTATCCCAAAGTTCTTTGGTTGGTGAACATTTTCCCACTTTGTCATTTATTGGATCAAATAATCCTTCCCAGATGTATTCCATTGCAATTTTTGTGTTCCTTTTCAATTCCTTCTTGGTTGTAGTCTTCAAAGGTTTCTTTGTAGCGGTGTATCCTGACACAACTGATTTCCAAACATCATACCCCTATGCTTGTAAAAATACTTTCATCCTGTTGCTCCATATCTCATAGCTCATACCAGTCTGACCATCAAACCATGGTGTTCTACTAACTTTGTATCCATTATCCATGATATCCATGATCTACCTTCCAGTGGTTAAATTGATTGTTGAAGGAATTTGATCTGATACCAATTTTTGGAATATTCACCAATACTGAGAGGGGGGGTGAATTAGTATTGAGAAATTTTTACCATTTCTTAATCGGAACATGTGAACATTAACTTTATCAGCAATATATCATTTTCATTCAATATATCATAAGCAGTATCAATCAACAATATATCACAACATACACAGTGCACAAGAGATTTTTATGTGGAAACCCAAATGGGAGAAAACCATGAAATTCTTTCTTATATTTCAGAAGATTACATTTTGTTTGCCCTTGACCAAGTTTTGGAGAACCTTGGTCGAGTTTGACCATTTTTGGAATTTCGACAGGCTGGTTGAAGACAAAGCGCCTAGGCGAAGTAGAGATCACGGGATCTTGCCTCCTTTTGCGGGATTTTTGGGTTTTAGGGTTTATGTAACGGGTATGGGATGTCAGCCCATGGGTCGTACCCATGTTTAGGCCCTTTTTGTAATATATAAATAAGCATCCAAGTGATGTAAGAGTAGTTCTATCTATGAAGTGATGTAAGAGTAGTTCTATCTATGAGATAGAAGTTGGCTTTGTGAGAGATATGTAGGGGATTTTTCTAAGTGCAAGTCATGTATGAATTTTAAGAAGGCTTCATGCATACTGTGTGTTGATAACTTGCAGAGCTATGTGCAAGTGATTGTAAGAAGGCTTTGTGCTTTGACCTACTCGAGGGAGCAGGATCTAGCAAGGTGCGTGCATATATCATGTCCGATGCAGAGTTGGCCTTGTGGCTCTGTGCAAGTAAGAATATTGGGAGAAGCTAATAAAGAAGAAGAAGAGTTGGTGGACGTAGCCCCACACTGGGGTGAACCACGTATATCTTGTGTTATGATATTTGTGTTATATTTTTCTTGTATTTTCTTAGTGCACTGTTATGATAGATAGATATATGAATGTTTAGTGCTTATGATCTGAATGAATGCTAGATTTTCTTTGATGCTATGTGTTGAATGGTTAGATGTCCTTAGACCTAGATTAATACTGCATTGTTCTATAACTAGGGTTTTAACTTGTGATGTGAATAAAGGGGTTAAAGACTAATGAATGTTATTGGCTAAGTTCTCTATTAAGTATTGTGATCACAGATCTGTGTCCTAGCTAGGTTGTAGACACTTGAGTCCTACAACCACCCCTGCCTCTACCTCAAGTGAGAGTTCATCTTCTTCACAGGTGTTGCCGAAAGGGTCGGTAGTTAGTGTTTTGTTGGTGCGTTGAACCCTGGGTCTGCCTCTGTGCCAACAAATGGATATGTTTTTGGGACTTGAAACTGTGATTGTTGGGAACTGAAGAAAAGAGAAAGCTTTGTGCGTAGATCTATTGTTGTGGTGCACAGTATTCTACTTGACTTGTGAATCTCTATGCTAAGAAGGGAATCATATCTAAAGAAAAGAGGTAAGATCTTAAATCTTTGTTCTTTGATAAAGGTAAGATAAGTAGAAATTTTTGTTTCAAAAGAATGGATCTAGGTATGTTTGATAGATTTTGTCCTAGTCTTAAAAATATGGCACATCTAGAATAAAGAAGATTTGATATGGATATATCTGACAGAAATAGTGAAAGATATGTTATCCCTATGCATAGAAAGAATTTTTGGACTAACAAGTCGATGCATGATCCTAGAAATAATTTTTTGCAGGTTTGTCATTGTGATCCCAGTGTGCAATACAGGAAAGGTATAGGATCGTTTAAGAGAAAGAGAGGATTGAATATTTGTTATAGTTGTAGAAGACCGGGACATCTTGCTAAGGAATACCCTGCTAGAGGTCCTATTTTTCTTTGTTGTAAAGCTACTGTACATGAAGTTTTGGACTGCCCTAGAATGATTGCTAAAGTTGAGAAAATGAATATGAGACAAGAAAACCATGAGGAAGGTAAAGAGACTAAGGATATGCTAGAACACTAGAAAGAATCATAGACTATATTATTGCAAATGAAATAAACATTGAATGATCATAGAGACATCAGTTTACCAGATATCTTAAAAGAGAAGGAGTCCATAGAAATGAGAATAGGATACTTTGACATAGACTGTGTATTGGATGCAGAAACACAGGTGAATATCATGACAGAAATTACTTAGGAAATTTTGGGAAATCCTGCTATGATTCCTTCATTAGGAGGAATAGGATTGTTTAAAGGAAAGATGATAACCCTATGTGGAATACTTACTCATGTACCTACTATTTCTCATGGAGCATCGACTGAAGAAGAATTTGAGGTCGTTAAGTTTGTTGAGAACAATTCCCCCTTTGCGCTTTTGTTAGGAAGGACTTGGATTGAGAAAGATCAAATCTGAAGGAAACAAGAAGAGGAATCTATAGAATAGAAAAATAAATAATTAAGGGACTTCATGGCTAGGAGAATAGTGTTCTTAATAGAAGAACAAGAGGACAAGTCAAAGAAACTAAGGGCCATAGACCTAACTGTCGAAGTTGAAATAACACAATAAGGCTTACAGAACCTGTCCATGCAGGAGAGAAGAGAACCTACCCCTAAAGTAATAAGAGAAGAGGTATTCCACTTAAACCCTTTGAAATACCCTTAGCAGTGTGAAGTTACTATGCTAAGAGAAAATAAGAATACAAATGGAAAGAGGAACCCAGTGACTCAGATCACAGGAAAGAAGGCAAGAAATCTCAGCAAAAAGAAAGCAAAGATATAAAAATTGCACGAGGTTCCAGAGAAGACTTCACAGAAAGCAGACTTGTAGAACTTGAACCTCTCTAGAATAGCAGAATAACGCAGACTGGCACTTCGCCATGGAGAAGATATATGACCATTGGAGGAAATAACTAAGGAATGACCTACAGAATTCCTTGTACCAGTCAAGCAGACAGAGCTCTATGACCCCAACCTCATCGGAAGTCCTGTGGTCAGTCAAGAAGAATATGATGGATCGAGCAACACTAAGAAGATGAAGAATAAGTAAGAAGTGCAGGAAATAAATAGTGCATCAGAGGAAACTACGCCTGATTCACCTGGAGGAGGAGGAGGTGACGAAGTAAACCAAGAGGAGGAAGGGGAAGAAGACAAGCAGGAAAAGGGAAAAGTGGCAACACCTAAGGATACCATTACGGAGGCTGAGACATCAAAGAAAAGAAAGGTTTCTCCAAATAAACCCTCAATGCAGAAGAAGTCATGAGCCAATAAGCCCCAGTCATAGACTGTGCTCACAGTGGATGATATTGACCTCATCATCGCAGTTGTAGTAGATACTTCAGAGGATATTTTACAGTGAAACGAAGCAAAGAAGGAAACAATGTATGACAGGATCGAGGCAGAGATGAAAGGGGTACACCAAGCCCTCTATTCGAGTCGCGCAGTGTCTACAACATCATCATCATAAGAAGGTATATAAGTGGGAGATGAGCTTGCCCAACTATGTAGATTAGCAGATCCGACAGAGGCTCACCTTCAATGAGTACAAGAAGAAAAATAATAGGCCATAGAGGCCTTGAAGAAAGCAAAGGAGGAAGCCCTAGAGAAACGTCGGGTTGCGTAGAAAGAGAAAGATGACCTCCGAGGGAAGTTGGAAGAGGACAAAGAGTAGATTCAGAGAGAAAAAGACCAACTGCTCGTAGAGAAGATTGGGGTTAGAGAAACAATAACTAGTGCACTTTGCTTTGTGTTGGGATTGACACACATGGAAGAAGAGACAACTGAGAGCCAAGTGGGGAAGCTCATTGAATCCATTCAGCAGCTTCAAGAAAGAGTAGCAGAACTAGAACTGCAAGCAGTGTTGAGCATGCCACAGGAAGTGTGAGATCAGAGGGAAGAAACTGCCAAGAGCAAAGTTGAAAGAATCAAGGCATTGGCTTTATAATGTAAAAAAATCAGTGATCGAAGTGCACAGACCTATGAGCTCCTTACAGATGACCCAAAGATGAAGAGATTGGAGGCACATTTCCATGAGGTGAAACAACAAGCATCAACAATGGAAGCGCAACTGAAGCAGCTAACGATGGTTGAGAAGATGAAAAGATCACAGGAGCAGTGCATAGTTTAGCAGCAGGTCAATTCCAGCCAAAGTAGAGTCATGGAAGTGACCCGGAGACTCCAACTGGTGTAGGACGAAGCCTGCACACTTTTTGAAGAGATCGAGGGATAAGGTGCACAGCTGGAACAAGTGGTCACCACGATGGAACAATGCTTGTAAGGGTCTCTCACCGAGAAAGTCATTCAGGAGTTCGACAAATAGGAGGCTCTGGCGAACCAACAAGACGAGGCACCTCAAGCCAAGCTGGAGGCCTTCAAAGCAGAATTGCCCAGATCAGAGTGACTCGGGACGAGTCACAGGTGAGTGTTGGGGACCTGTTGGACCTCGACCAAGTTTTGGAGAACCTTGTTTGTGTTTGACCATTTTTGGAACTTCAACAGGCTGGTCGAAGATGGAGCACCCAGGCGAAGCGGAGATCATGGGATCTCGCCCTTTTTTGCAGGATTTTTGGGTTTTAGGGTTTATGTAATAGGTATGGGATGTCGGCCCATGGGTATTACCCATGTTTAGGCCCTTTTTGTAATATATAAATAAGTAGCCAAGTGATGTAAGAATAGTTCGATCTATGAGATAGAAGTTGGCTTTGTGCAAGATATGTAGGGGATTTTTCTAAGTGCAAGTCCTATATGAATTGTAAGAAGGCTTCGTGCATACTGTGTGTTTAGAACTTGCAAAGCTAAGTGCAAGTGATTGTAAGAAGGCTTTGTTCTTTGACCTACTTGGGGAAGGAGGATCTGGCGAGGTGCACGCAAATCTTTTGTCCTATGTGGAGTTGGCCTTATGTCTCTGTGCATGTAAGAAGATTGGATGAAGCTAATAAAGAAGAAGAAGAGTTAGTGGATGTAGCCCCACACTGGGGTGAACCATGTATATCCTATGTTATGAGCTTTGTGCTATATTGTTCATGTATTTTCTTAGTGCATTGTTATGATAGATAGATCTATGAATGTTTAGTGCTTATGATCTTAATGAATGCTAGATCTTCTTTGATGCTATGTGTTGAATGGTTAGATGCGCTTAGACCTGGATTAATATTGTGATGTTTTGTAACTAGGGTTTTAACCTAAAATGTGAATAAAGGGGTTAAAGACTAATGAATGTTATTGGCTAAGTGCTCTGTTAAGTATTGTGATCACATATCTGTGTCCCAGCTAGGTTGTAGACACTTGAGTCCTGCAATCCCCCCTACCTCTACCTCAAGTGAGATTTCATCTGCTTCACAGGTGTTTCTGAAAGGGTCGGTAGTTAGAGTTTTGTTGGTGCGTTGTTGAAGCGTTGAACCCTGGGTCTGCCCCTGTGCCAACACATTCATAGGAAGCACCAAATTACAAATTCTCTAGAACCAAATGGAAGGAGGATCCAACCCCCTGTTTACAGGATCCAATGTGAAGAAATCTACAACTCCCTAAATTATCCAGCTCCAACAGGAAAGAAGTTACGACCCCCTAATTTATAGGCTCCAATCTAAAGGAATATCCAACTCCATGTATTCTCCGGATCCAACTGGAAGGAGACTACAACCCCCTTTCCTTGCCTTATCATACCTCCTTGAAATATAAATGTAGACTCAACCTGTCACTACCACTGTCATTGCCATTGTCATTTCCATTGTCACCGTCACTGTATCTGTCACTGCCATTGTCTTTGTCACTGTCAATGATATCAATACATCATCATCATCAACATAATCCACTCACATAGATCACACATCAAATTATATGCCCAATATCAAGTTTCCAAAGCATGTACCATATCCTCCATAAACCATGTACCAAAAGATGTACCTCAAACATATGCCATAACATTCAAAACCATATACCAAGTATATGCCTAAAACATGTGCCAACATCACAAATATGTGCCTCTAACAATGAACCATAACATCCATAAACCAAGTACCAAGGATATGTCTCAAGCATGTATAAATATCACCAAGACATGAACTTCAACCATATGAAACCATGTACCAAAAGGCCTCCAAGATATTCCTTAAGAATGTGTCAAACCATCCATGATACAAGCCTAAAAAAAACACATAAAAACATTCCTTTACTCATGAAGAAAACCTGATGCATATCATCTTCAACAAACACAAGATAGTATCTTTCTTCAAATTTCTTTCAACCTCGTTGGACAGAGGCCAATCTTCTTGTGGGGCCTTACATGACGAGCGGCGTACAACCCACGGGGGTGCCTCGTGGGGAAACTATAGCCTAACCCACACGGGTCATCTAAATTAGGTTTTTCATAAACCCTTCACTATATATAACTCTGAGACTTCCATACTACTTTGTTTCCTCAGATTCACTACAAAAACATCACTCGAGAGATAGATATTCAATGAACTTGTTTATATAAATGAGAGGCTCCTTGAATTGTATTTATACTTTTCAAGTGACTTATTTACTTAACTTTAGCTTCAACCTAAACTTTCTTGTTATAATCATTTTAACCTTTAATTAATGACTTGTAACTTCTTGTTGCAACCATTTTGGGGCTTCTTAACCATTCTTCAGGGATTTCAACTTCATGAGGGCATAAATCCTCAACCGTGAGGAACCACGTGGTGTACCACCTACCATTGGAAAAAACATGACGAGTAATATCCATATATGAGTGTGTTACATACATTTAAATTTTCCTTCATCCCATTTTTCCTCAAACAACTTTGGGCTTTGTTATCACCCCATAAATTATGGGAATCAACTTATGACGTGGATATTATGGATATTATCCGTATCTAGTGATTTTGTCGACAAATGATATTTCATTCTTCAAATAATTTGCAAGAAAAAGAAAAAGAAAGGAAAAGAGGGCATAAAAGAATTGAAACAAAAGCCCCATGCAATAATAGTGACTTGGTCATACCTTTCAAACATGACCAAGTTCTTTTAAATTTTCAATGTTGATAGATTAGTGAATGAATTTGACCAGAATGTCTAATCCTGGTCAGATAGCCCTTAGGTTAGATTAGTGAATGAATTTGACCAGACTGTCTAATCCTGGTCAGATAGCCCTTTGGTAGAGTAATTTTTTAACCCAACAGTTTAATTTGGGTTAATTGTCCTAGGAGATAGGTTAGCAAGTAGGTTATTTGCTTAATTTGTTTCACCAACCATATAACTAGATCGACGAAAGTGTTACACCATGAACCCTTTGCCTAAGAATAGTTAAGTTGATATCCCATGGTGGTGTT
>SNQJ01S0047788.1:80635-97128 GCA_010110895.2 Picea sitchensis | reverse complement strand
CCAAACCCCTAATCCATTGACCTGGATTAGTCAACAACTCTAATTCCTTAGTTAGAATTAGAAAACCATTGGCGAAAACCATGTGTTGAAACAATGCCAACAAATAAATTTCTAGGGGTTCTGTCCCGAAATCCCCAATAGGGGGGACCCCATTCCCCCCTCCCCTTACTCCCACATCAGTGTACATTACATGGGACCAATATTACAAACAAAATAACACATACCCAACAACAACAAGAGATAAAACAAGGCAAATGGAATTCATTTTGGACATCTAGATAAAGGTAGATGGAATATATATATATGATCCTGGGACATCCAAACCCCTAATCCATTGACTTGGATTATTCAACAACCCTAATTCTTTAGCTAGAATTAGAAAACCATTAGCTAAAAAAATGCCAAAAAATAAATTTTCAGGGGCTCTGCCCCCAAACCCCCAACAAGGGGGACCCCAACACCCCCGCCTGCCCCCTTGCTCCCATATAAATGTACATAACATGGGACCAATATTTCAAAGAATATAATACATACCCAACAAAAGTAAGGGATAGAACAAGGTAGATGGAATTAATTTTGGCTATGCAGGTAAATGTTGTTATTATAGTCTCCATGAGAAAATCCTTTGGAAACTGACCAGGGGATATGACTTTCAACACTTCCATTCGATGCATAATTAGTTATGTATACCCATTTACATTTGAAAAGTTTTATTCCTTTACAAAGATGTACAAGATCCAAAGTATCATTGTAACATCCCCCATCCTAGTTGAGGTCCATTATGTGTGGAATACTCATAAAAAATAAGACTTTTACTATCTAATTAATTTCCTGTAGCTTCCATTTGCGAATTACAACAAGATTTAGCTACTGCATGATAACATTAATTAATTGCATCTACATCCTACTAAATTAAACATGAATTCAAATACCGTCTTATTACAACAACATATAAATCAGTCTCGTACACAGAGTTCATACGCATCAATTAAACACATAAAATAACGCAACAACAAGATAAAACAATTATCTTTCAAATTAGTTGTGCAACTAGCTGTTTGGGATGGACATTCCACCCAAACATAGACTTGTTTTTCCAAATATCAACAACAAGTCCCCACGAGATGGGAAAGAAATCCACAAAAGAGGGTGGTCTCTCACCGTCCACTCACAACTCATAAATCCCACATCCCACTGGAATTCTCCTAAAACTATTCCGATTTTCAACTACCGCTCTTCCTCTTGACCTACCAAACCCAAGGAAGGTACCATTTCACTAATATCAGTCCCTCAGGAATCCCATTCATTTATCGGGGTCTCTCTGGCACAAGTAACCATGAATCTCTTTGTTGGGAACTCAAGGGAACTCATTTATGGGAAAACTATCAACAAACAACAACAAACACTTGTTTTTATAGTGCAAATCACAAAAGATTTCACTCATCATGCCTGACAACGTAGATCTTTAGTATTCATCTCCAAAATACTCCAAAACGCTCTAGCATGCTCTATAATTTTCCTCCAAGTTTGCTCCAGCTCCAAGCTCTCTTTCTTGCTCTTTACCTCATGTGCATGCCTAAAACTTGACTATCTAAAACTATTGTAGCTACCCATATGAATTTCCTCTCCTTAGATTAATTTCTTGACTCACACACTTTCCCAAGATGATTTCCCTCATCCCCCATGCTCCCAATAATTATGGAATGTGACTTCTCACACCCACCCTCTTACATGCATTCAATAATTGGCTTTGGGACACTCAATCATAAAATAGATTTTAATACATAATAATAATAAAATTCAGGAATGTGGGTGGAATTAATAGACACGGAAATCCCCCCTTGGACCCCTCTCTTAGAAATTTTCTTGGAACCTCCCTTCTCTTTTGGATTAATTCAACCCCCATCTCTATCCATGTCCCCTTAGCAGTTGGCATCACATTTTATTATTAAAATTCAAAAATACATTTCGCATATTATAGTGTTTGGTCGTAGCCACATATTATATCTACATTAAGCATTAATTAAACTATGGATTATAACAAGGATGTCACATTCCCACTCTCCTACAATTGTGCGCCATCCTCGTTGCACACTATGTCAATATACATACATATACAAGTTTATATCACAATACTTTAAGAAATAATTTTGCAATTTTACAACTCTAGTAGTAGTTCCGACCAAAATCTCTTTTCTCTTTCAACTTGCTGGCCCAAGGAATGCGTAATTCATTTATCAAGGCTAACCCAAGGAATTTACCATTCATTTATCAGGGCTAACTCAAGGAATGTGTCATTCTTGTATCAGGGCCTCTAGTGTAGGTTGGATAGGACTCTGAGATGTGGTTATGGAACTCTAGCTGCTCAAAATGGAGTATTGCATCATGTTTTCTTCAAAATTATCAAAAAAATGTGGGTATTACTCACATATGTTTTCTTCATGCTCCCATTTAGCATCTTCAGGATCGTTGCAGGTCCATTGAACCTATACCAACCCTGTAGCTTTTTTCCTAAGAAAATTGACTTTCCAGTCCAAGATGCATACTTGTTCCACCCATAAATCCCCTTCATGTTCCACCTGGATCACAGTCCAATCAATTATGTGGTTAGGTTCAGGCACATATTTATTTAATAATGACACATGAAATACATTATACACTCTCATGGATGCAAACAATGCTAGCATGCATGCAATTGGCCATATATTTTCTAAGATTTCAAAAGGTCCACATTATATTGCTGCCAACTTTGGGTAACTTCCTAATCTTAGCGAACTTATTTTCATCTTCACTTTTAAGAACACATATTCACCTACTTTGAAATCTCTAAACACTCTATTATTGTATGCATAAATTTTATGCATGCCCTAGGAAGCCTTTAAATTTTGCTTGATATTTTCCATTTTCTCTTCCATTTCCTTCAATAAATATGGCCCAAGAACCGATATGTCTACTGGATTATCCCAACTCACTGGCATGTTACACTTTTTGCCATACAATGCTTCAAATGGAATCATTTTTAATGAGGCTTGATATCCATTATTGTAAGCAAAATTGACTTAGTGAATATAATCCTCCCACTTTGATGGCTAATCCATCACATACATTCTAAGCACATCATCAATTATTCTTTGATTCCTCTTTGTTTTCCCATCTGACTCTGGGTGATGCGTTGTATTGAGATTTAGATTTGTCTGAAAGCCTTAGAACAAACCTTTCCAAAAATTGGAAGTGAACTTGGAATATTTGTCTAAAACAATTGCCTTTAGAACTCCATGTAGCATGAAAAAATTGTTCATATATATTTTTGCAATATCCATTGCCTTGTGTGTAGTCTTTACTGGAATTAAATGTGCTTCCTTATTTAATTTATCCACCACCACCATGATGGAAACATGTTGCCTCATTTTTCTGGGAAACTTAGTAATAAAATCCAGTATAAACATCTTCCACTTCCGTTTTTGGAATGGGCAATGGCTTAAATAACATAGTTGGATGCCTATGCTCTATCTTCACCTTTTGGCACTCTATACATCTAGCTATATAATTAGCCACTTATTTCTTCCTTCTGGGCCAAAAGTATTGACTTCTTATAGTTGTAATTGTCTTATGATATCATGGGTGTCCAACATATGGCACATTGTGCATTTCCCTCAACAATGCATTTTTCAACTCACTGAACTTCGACACATATACTTTGCCTTTGTACATGAGAATTCCATCTTCTCTTAGCTCATAATAATTAAATTTATGTTGAAAGTTACCTTGATGTAATGTTTCTTCTATCATCAAGTATTGTTGATCTAAATTTGTTGCTGCAATAATTTTATATTTTAGATTAGTCTTATACATGTTAATGGTTTCAATATGCATCTCATGTGCTCTCATGTTGAGTGCATCAACCACTTGATTTTATTTTCTCTTGATGTACTTAATCTCAAAGTCGTATTCACTCATAAATTCGAGCCATATAGTTTGTTTGACATTTAATGTTGGTTGTCCAAACATATGTTTCAGAACACAGTGGTGTGTCCTTAGCTCAAATTTTCTTCCCATGAGGTAATGTCTCCACATTTTTAATGCATGTACAATTGTTGCTAACTCCAAGCAATTTGTAGCATAATTCCTCTTATTCTCTTTTAATTTTATGGACTCGTAGCATACCACATGATCTCTTTGTGTGAGGACTCCACCAATCCCTTCTTTGCATGCATTGGTTCACATGAAAATTATTCATCCATATCTACAATATTCAATATTGATGCACTTGTCAATGTCTTTCAGCTGTTGAAAGCTCTCTTCACACCTCAACGTCCATTCAAAATTCACTCTCTTATTTTGCAAAGAAGTGATTGAGATTATGGTATTTGAGAATCCTTTTATGAATCTTTAGTAATAACCTGCAATACCCATGAATGATCTGACCTCTGTGACATTTATTGGAGCTATCCATCCTCTAATGGCCTCTATCTTCTCAAGATCCACTACTATCTCTTCTTCCAAAATTATATGCCCCAAGTAGTGAATCTTCCTTTGATAAAATATGCACTTACTTAGCTTAGCATACAATTTATGTTCTCCTAAAAGTTGCAACACCATTCTTAAATGTTTCTCATGTTCCTCCTCTGACTTAGAGTATATGAGTATATTATCTAAGAACACAATTACAAACTTGTCCAGGTATTCCTTGAACACTTCTTTCATTAGGCACATAAAAACAACTGGGGCATTTGATAGTCCAAATCGTACTACCGTGAATTCATAATGCCCATATATTGTCTTTATTGTTGTCTTGTTGATGTCTTCTTCATTTATCCTCACTTGATGATAACCTAATCTCAATTAAATCTTAGAAAAAGTTCTTGCACCTTTTAGTTGATCAAATAAATTATCAATCCTTGGCAAAGGATATTTGTTCTTTGTGGTGACCTTATTTAGTTGTCTGAAATCAATACACGACCTTAAGGTTCCATCCTTATTCTTCACAAAAAGAACCGAGGAACCCTAAGGTGACACACTTGGACATATATACCCCTTCTTTAACAAATATTCAAGATACATATGCAACTCTTTCAACTCCGGTGTGCCCATTCTGTAGGGTGTCTTGGACACTAGGGAAACTCTTGGTACCAAAATAATAGAGAAATCAATGTCTCTCTTTGGTGGTAGTCCTGGGATTTCTCAAAAAACATATTCAAAATCCCTCAAGAATGGATGGTCTCCAATACTTGCCACTTTATCTTTGGTTACCTCGTCCATATGGGTTGCAAAAATCTAACATCCCTTCCTGAAACTCTTTTTCAACTACATAGCTGAAATTTCTCTAATAGTTATAGCTCTTGGAAGGCCTTGAAACTTGTCTTGTTTCCCATTTTCATCAACACACGTGATTGTCTTGTTGTAATAGTCTAGGACAATCACATGATTTTCTTGTTGTAATGATATATATTAACATGCAGTGATTTTGTAGAGTAGGAAAAGACTTGCAAGTCTCTTTACTAACCCTTATGTGCATTTAGATGTTAAATGATGCTTTCTTTTATAATTTTATAAATAAGTTTAAAATAGAATTTTAATTAGATAGAACATAGTTTTAATTTGGGTTTCTTTGACAAGGATTGATGGATAGATAGAATTAGTTCCAGTTTCTAGTCATAGCTTGCTTACTTCAGTTCCAATTTCTAGTCATAGCTTGCTTACTTCATTTATATAGATTTCATTTAATTATTGTTGGTTAAATTAGATTATCAATTTACCTTTTAATATCATGCTTTAAATTTATGTTTTTAATTATTTCTCTATTTTAGTTTGAAACTGTTTAGAATGTATTACAGGTAGTTTCCTTTCACAATAATTTCCTTTCCTAGAATTAAATGCAATTACATTTCTTAGTTAATGGTTAGATCTAGTTTTTCTTACATAGTATAGATATAGAAATACTGATCTCGCTATGTTGTTGATGGTTTATACGATGCAGGGTATTTAAACATTGTTCTGGTCAAGTGGCTAAATTCCCTTGGATTGTTTGATACTATACCTTTTTATTTTGCCATTGAGATTAGTGTTGAGTTTATACCAAGGACTGTCCTTTGTTGTCAAATGTCATCGATATATCATCCGTCACCACTGGTTGCATTCACACAAATCCAACCAACACATTACATTTGAGTGTTTCTATGATTAAAGATAGTTTCTTGTTTTTATAAGTTAAGAATTAGTTGGTAGCCTTTTCTTCTTCAATAAATAGATTTTCATGCATCGAGATTGAGCATTTAGATTTCCTTCTGCCACTACTAGAAATAGTTTTCATTAGGCATTTAGTCCACTTGCCCCTTAGGCTAGATAGTTGTTCAATGAGCAGCTTGCCTACTTGTCCATTTCCTTTAGTAGGATAGATAGTTGTCTCTGCCACTTGTCTTTTGCTTTAGTAGATTAGTTAGGTGTCTTGCTTACTTGTCTATTTTCTTAAATAGGTAAGATATACTTTGCTTACTTCTCTTATTTTAATTGCTTTACAGGGTAGTTGCCCATTGAAATGTAGGCTGGTGCTAAAATAGTTTCCTTTCGGCCATTTGCTTATGCTTAGTAGTTTGTCTCTTTGCCATTGTTGAACTAGTTTGTTTTACATAGGGTTTTTTACTTTATTTCTTAGGAACTATCCATCAACCCCTGGGCCCAAAAGCAATTTAGGTTACCTAGTTTCATTTCTCTTAGTAGGGTTTGCTCATTAGATAGGTTTGCTTTGAATAGATTGAATTTAGATAGTTGCTTTCTCATTAGTTAGATTATAATCTCTACCAACCTTTTACCTTTGGCATACTTTGCTACAACTCAAAGTTTACTTACCCCGGGTTGACAATTTAATTGAGGGTATTTTAGTGTATTTTTAGTACATATAAAACACCTAACATTTATCTTGGCTATTGGATGAATAAGTGATGCACTATCTCTTGTGGATAATTATTCTTGCATTTGTGGTGGGATTTTCTTGGTTAAGGAGAGTTTATCTTGTTAATGTTTGGAATAGGTAAGGAATTTTTGCTTTGTTATTGCTTGTTTCTTGGTTACAAGGTTTCAAAATGGTTACATGGTTTGAACGTGAGACCTTCGGGCACAAGCGACGGGTGCAGGGCGGTTCTACCTACTCGTCTATCGAGTGTTTCTTACCCCTCTATGGTTCCCTTTCATTTTAATTTAACTTGGTGGAGGAGTTGACGTTAGGGTCGGGGCTTAGCCCTAGGCCATGGTTCCGGGCATGACCAACCACCAATGCGGATCTAGGGGGTGGAACCGGGAGTCGTCCGACGGTTGCGGTGCCAGAAGATTCGCTAACCACGTAACATATTCGCCCATGATCTAGAAACACGCGTATAGATAGGTTCTGAGAGCGTGAGCTAGGTTTTGGAAACAATGTGTGCGTTTTGGAGGACAATTTGACTGTAGGAGAAGGCAGAAACTTTCAGGCGAGATAACTTCTTCATTTTTTTACCAAATCATGTGCAGAAAAAGCCTAGACAGGGGTTTTTGAAAGTTCTGAAGCCATTGGATCTATTATTTTTTCCATTTGAGCATTGTAAATTGTTGTTTTTCACATATTGAACACTTAATGAAAGAGGGCCATTGAAAGTTGGACCAAGAGATGTATCCCAAGAGAGGGGTGAACTCCTTTATCATTTGTTGTGTTATGTGTGATATTTGATGGATGTTTATATCTGTTATTACTGCAATTTTTAGTTCCAAAACTCATTAAAAATATATGTGCTTGCAAATTGATCCATTACCCAAGTCACATAAAATTTCGCTTGCATGTTGTACAAGCCTTCAATTTCTAATCATTCCATGACATTTTATTATTGAGACATCAAATGAGATGATTATGATTGGTTTTGATTACATTCATACACTTAATAATTGTTGATTTATATCGTTGGGTGTGTATCAGATAATGGTTTTTATGTTGATTATGGATCATACATAAACATGTTATGTTATGATGACATATTTTTTTTAAGTTGATGAATAATAATCTCTAATAATCTCTATGTATTATGATTGAATCATGATATTACCACATGTATAATCTAACGATTGTACTTTTGTTTATAGCATATGATTGTTGTTATCTATATTATTAGTCACAAGATGAGAATGATTTGATGTGTGTGATGAACAATTTTCACTTTTGGTTATAGCATGTGATTAATGTGAGTTGTATTATTGGCCTATTGACAAGGTGAAATTCCCTCTTCAAGAGCAGTGATTCTCCCCAATAAGAGGTCCCAATTAGACCTCACATTGTTTGGAATAAGGAAGCCATCTGGATTATGGCATGGTAACCATTACCAAGTTTTCTATGATATTTTTAAATTGCTTAATACATAATGAAAATAAAGGTATGATCTTAATCTATATGAAAAATGAAAATCTATTTCGGATTTCCTAGTTAGGAGCAAGTGAATAAAAGGAATGAACTCATGACTAAATATAGTTCTACTATTACCTCCTGCAAGAAAGTTGTGGATTGAATAAAAGAATAAATATAGATGATCGTGTATAAATCAAGAAAAAATATGTGATTAAATAGCTACTTACAGTTCCATGTTCACAGTTTAGATAAACATTTGAGAGAGAAATAGAAATAAGAATGAATTCATTGCACATGAAAATAACATGCAATGTAAACAAACATTCTTACTACAACTCCAACATCAACAAGGAAATAGAAGAGTTTCCACACACTTGTAGTATCAGAATCAAAGTCTTCCTCCCAAAATGTCTTCTCCTCGTTAAATTTTTATAAAGAAGTTATACAAAAAGTGAAGCAAACAAAATCCCCCATTCTTTTGGTTTTCATCCTATTATAAGTAGTTAGACAAGATTTGGTTACATAAGTTCAAAAGTTTCTTGAGCTAATTGGAGCATTGGATCATGTATAACTAATTCTTTGTCTTGTACATGAAAGTTGATGTAGTGTTCCCATGATCCAAATGTATCATTAATAACATCATCTACAAGGGAAAACATGTTGCTCTACCGAAACCCTGAGTGAGGCAAGGTTCTGCTTTCGATTTTGCAATCTTTTTTGTTTCTAATTTTTCAAAAATAATTTTAATTAATCATATCTTCCTAGCTATGGTCTCCAAATGTGTCTTAATTATTGGGATGTTGACATCAAAGATAGAAAGAATTGTTTGTTCTACAACCCTAATGTGATCTTCTAGATCTTTACTTACTTCATCCTACGATTGAAAATGCTCCCATAGATCCTAGTAGTAAACATGAATTTCCCAATTACTTGGATGGAATTTCTATCCCATCCTTGGGAATATTTTTGCAACACATAACACATCCAATACATATTAAGACATAAATAATTTGGCGAGAATTCCAAGAGTGCGATACTTTTCCCTTGAAATGGCATCTCTCATGGTTGAGGATAGGAGGGATGACCATTTAAATATCTTTCCATTTTTTACTACATGGTAGTACAACGAGAATCAAACCTTTTTGAAGAGTGTTTCATCCTTATAACCATCCATCCTCCCTTTCCTTGATCATATTTGATCAACCTATTTGCAATGTCAATGTGATCAAATAACTAAGAAATAGTGTATGTGCATGGCATGAAAACTGGTTTGGTTGTGACATTGTGCAAGTGGGATCTCCTAGTGTTATGGAATACCTTAAGTTCAAGGTATTTTTATCTTGAATTCAGAGCAAGTCCTAGATAAGATTAATCCTTGAACATATGGTAAATCTTCCCCCACTGTGGACTATTATCTAAATCTAGATTTCATACAGTATCCCCATAAATAGACCTACAGGTCTCTTTGATTTTAGGTTCCATGGATGCTTCTCCTTCTAGGGGGATCTCTTAAGTATTTTCTTTCCTCTTGGGTTACTTCATGGGAACCATGATATAAATGAAACTTCACCCATGGTAGAAACATCAAATATTAGAGCTATTACCAAATTTAAATTTGACCTTCCCATAATTCTACAACTCGAATGTGACTAGCATTCACACTTGTGGAAATTTCTCGATCGTGGAAATATAATCTTCAAATGGGGGTTGCAATTATTTATTTAGTTGAATGGTCGGATGGGCCATTGAAGCCAAGTGCATGATATCAAATCACAAACCTCCACATTGTAAGCTTGACAAAAAGTGTGATGGCTCAAGGATTATGTGAACATTAACCACTATGAGAAGCTTCACTATACAATTAACTCAAATTTGGACCATAGGTAGAAGCACGCTGTTGTAAATAAATTATTCAAATGGGATGTGAAACCATTTGCAATTCGAATTTGGGTGTGAATTTTGAAAGACTCCTAAAATCCATTTCAAGGATCCTTGAGTTTTAACTTCGTCAAAAGGTGGCCAAAGACTATCAAGATAAGTCAAAAGTTTAGCATTCAAAATTCCCCAACAACTTTCAATGCATAACAAAAGATTGAATTTCATCAAATTCCTAAAGGTTTTTGGGAAGAGTGTGCCTTTAGTTTTGAACCTTAGAAGAGTCCTAACACTTTCAAGGGTATTTTAAAGTCCAAAATCTTCAAACACCCCAAAACAACCCTTTGACTATGGTATTAAAAATTAGGGAAACATTTGTGAAGCCCTGACAACAATAAGCTAATTTAGTAGTTCAAATGTTGAATCCTCCATGGGGCATGAATGAGTGTTCTTTCAAAGATGAAGTTGTGAAATCCCTCAATAGTTTTGGGCATGTTTGAAAGTTAGAGTTTAGAAATAACCCAAATGATTTTAAAAGATGATTCATTCGGAAAAATAAGTCAAATAAACATTGGTATAGCCTCAAAGACTTTGGGATGGATAAAAAATTCAAAGTTTGAAAATGCCTTGAAGGCTCTTAGGACCTTTGACAACTCACACTTTGAAATAGCCTCGAAAGGTCTCAATGAAAGGGCTTTGATAGATTTCATCAAAGATTGAAAGTTTGAAGTTTGAAATTTTTCGAAAAGTTTTTGGGGCTTCTTGGAATTAACACTTTAAAACTATCCTAAATGGTTTCAACAAAAAGGTGCCTCTGAAAGAAAAAGTTAAAATGCTCTGATAGATTTCAAGGTCTTTTCGATGTTGAAACTTTTGAAAATCCCTAGAGAATTTCAAGAACTTTTAAAAGTAAACATTAGAAGGATCCCAAAAGAAACTTTCATTGTATGAGGATTTGTGGTATATTTTTGGTCTTTGGTTCACGATTTTGCTCCACACGAGTTCAAATTGGGGTTTAGCATCAGAATTTTTCCCTTTTGGTTTATCTTTGTGGGACCCATGCATCATTCATTTGATAGATTTTTGTTGTGTTGATTGTGGCCCACAAGGAATAGGTGGCTCTGATTCGAGCTCTCATTTGTGGGGTTCGTCTTGGTTGCTCACCAACTCAATTTTGTGGAGTTGCCTTCATGGATTTCATGGATTTCCAATTGGTTTGTCTAAGTTGTGTTGCATTTCTCTACGTCGGAGGTTCCAAATTATGTCAAAGTTTATCAACCCAACCTATGTTTTTTCTCCTATTGGAATGTTGAAAAGTGATAATAGAATTGTTGGCATGAGTGTGGTGAGCGGTGAAAATGGGCTTGCAAAAGTGTTATGTTGGGAATATAAAATGGGACATGGGCACATTGGGATATGCCCTCTATGTGAAAGAACTAAAATTCACAGAGTCTTGAGAAGACAAGATGATTACAACATTGGATATATAAACTCAATATTTTTATTCACTAGTAAAGTGCACTCCTGGGAAGATATTAGGGATTATGAAGTTACTTTCATAATGCAAAAATGTACATAGACAAAAGTGAAAAATTGAGGAACTTCAAGTTGAGTGTGTAGCTCTCCAACATCTAGTTGTTAGTCTAGTAAGAATAAATTGCTAGGTTGTCTAGGAACTTCATTCAATTGCTAGGTTGTTTATTTATTTTTTTACAAAAATTGAAATATGATTTATATATATAAAGGCACGACCAAAGTCGCTAATTTACAAAAAGGGGGGTGCTGGATCGATGACCCAACAACTAGAAAATACGAAATATTATTACATGGGCTTGCTCCCAAAAAACCACTTCTACTGTTTAATAAAGACTAACTAGTCTAGCTATTGCTTACAAACTACAAATTAGCATAGCCATTGTTACAAAAATTTGGGATTGTTGGCAACTCTTACTACTTTTTTTCCTCTAGAGCTTGAGCTGGTGCTTCCTCTGGAAGCATCTTCAGAGAAACATTCAAATCTGGGAGGATCGAGACATCTTTGCTCTCACCTTCTTCACTTTGGCTTTGTCCTGCTACATCCTTGGCTCTGTTTCCATGCGATTCCTCGTGTCTTTCCCCTTGCCTTCTAAAGAAATCAACTTCGTCTTGAAGATGGCTGATCAGATATCTATGTTGAGATMATGTTTCCAAAGTAAAATTTAGGGTGGTTCTATGTTCATCCAGGTCCATGGCCAGATGYTGGGTGGTGAGAAAGTTATCATCCACCATTTCCTCCTCACGATCATCATGTCCTCGACGTTGTTCCATGTTGGAGATTCCTATGGATGACTTGGAATGTTTGAGAATTTGGGTGTAAACAATTCCTAYGCTTCCACTGCTACTACCTCGACAATGGCCTTGCAAGTGTTGTTGGACTCTGATTGAGCTTTCTGAGACTGCTTCTATTATGCCTGAGATTTTTCTCAAACAATTCAAAATCAATTTGGTCCTTTTTCTATCTCCCTATGTAATTCCTCTGCTCCGATTGTTCCGGTTATGTCCTTGTGGCCAACCTATACTCTCGTTGCACTCTTGATTTGTGGCCTTCACCTTGACTGTGCATGTCCGACGATTTCTGTGCTTTGTAACTCGGCTTGAGATTCTGGGGCTATCCCCATCTCCTATATTTGTTTCTGAGTCACTTGCCTTCCTGTGGGTGTCTAAACATTGAATCAGACTCCGACCTCCATGAATTTACCATGTGACATATGTTCTTGATTGTGTTGGATGACTCCCTTGGGACGAGGTACATTGTCATACCATCTTCCGCATGCTTTGGAGCCTTACCTTAATCATTTCAAAATCTGTTAGCGCGAGTGTCATTAATGAAAGGATAAGGGGAGGGGAGGAGGGGTGAATTTAGGTGACCTCATGTGCATGATCCCACAAGGGATAAACCTTTTTATGCACTTAAGTTCCTTGATTACCTATTGCGACGTACTACTAATCCCATTCCTAGATTTGGTGAAGTACATTGATCTCCCATATTTTTTGGGAGTTCGTCCTGACCATATGTTACGCTGGAGATTCCTGTGTGCTTAAATGTTGGGCGGGTCCTCGACGTGAATGAGCTTGGGCATTGGAATAGTTAAGGGGGGGGTAGAAACGTGGACCTACCTTAAATTTCCAAGTTCCCTGTGCCTTTACCTATGGCTTTGTTATCATGTTCATTTGTTGTCCAATTGTTGACTCGATGAACATGGTAGAAGCAGGGGTGTATGCTCGACATTCTGTCCCTTGTTCTGTCGATGATTCTCCTGAGCATTGATTTCTTCGGGTTGGTGCTTTTAATGAAGTACCTGATGATCACCTTGGAGTCCCCTATTATGATCAGTTTGTCTATTTGACGTTCCTTCGCTATTTGGGTCCCTTTGAGTAGTGCATATGCCTCTGTTGAATTGTTTGTGGTAATTCCTAGATTCCATGAATAATTAATCATCCTTTGTCCTCTAGGATCAAACAGAACCCCTCCCGCACATGCCTCCCCTGGGTTCCCTGGGTTCCCTTTAGATGCACCATCAAAGCATAGAACATGATTTTTTTGAGTATTTAACCAGTTTGTGAACTCTTTAGGAGTGTATTGAAGCTGCCAGCATGGAGTATTTGTTTGGACGCATAGGGGTGGTGTTTCCTGAATGTTTAGTTTGTTTAGCCATGCTTCTTCCTCTGTTCTCATCGAAGCCCCTACTTGTGTGATTTTTTTCTTGGCAGGAAAAAATTCACTTAGTTGATCGATGGCATTTATCGCTACTACTAGGGGGGAAATGGTTTTTCCTTTGAAAATCCTTTTCTTTTTTTCCAACCAAATTTTCTAGCAGATGAATTTTATTGATGCCTTCCAGGCTCAACTGAGATTCAATTTCCCCTGGAACGATCCTTTGTAATGTTTCACCCATTTTCCTATCAGGATTTTGTTGCTTGTTGCCCTGGATATTTGGGGGGCTAATTCTCGATAAACATTGTTCATTACCTGTCTGGTGAAATTGCAATACAGGAACAAGTGATTAGTGCTTTCCAGACTATTAGTACACAGAGCACACCTGAACAAGCCTAGATAGCCTCTCTTATTCAAATTCTCCCATGTTAGAAGTTTATTATGAGCCAATTGCCAGCAGAATATGTTTTTTTTGGGAGGTTTCTTGGGTTCCAGATCTCTTTCCAGATGGATGATTTGGTTGGGATATCACCACCTTCTAGGAGGTGCTTGTATCCCGATTTCACTGTATACCCCTCTTTTCCCCAGCTTTTGTCGTCCTTTTGACTAAGGCGGAATGGGGAAGTTCTGAAGATTGCTAGGAGGAATTGTTTGGCCTCTTCTCTCGGGGAGGGAGGTACCTCACCCAGATTCCAACTTTCCCAATTACCATTCGAATGCCAGTTTGAGATATCATAGAGGGTGGATCTTCCTTCAGAGGACAACCAGAGCTTAAGGCAATTCAATGAGGGGATATTTGAGAGTATCCCACTCTATGAATAGTTGTCCTCCCAAATCTTGATTTCTTTCCCATTTCCTGGGTTCCAATTGAGGCGGTATTGTATTAACGACATAGACACCCGAATAAGATTCTAGATGGGCTAGCCTGCTTGTCTGAGGCTTACTTCTTCCATGCATATTTTCCTATTTCTAGTCAGGTACTTGTTGCAGAGATCTTTTTTCCACCATTCTTTTCCACTTGTGATTACCCACCAGATTACCTTTTCTCCCAGAGCTAAGTTTATCTTTTCTGCATCTCTTATGCCCAGCCCCCCATTTTCTTTAGGGGCATAGCTAATAGCCCAATTAACCATATGGATTTATTTTTTTGTTATCCTTGCCTCCTTGCTAGAGAAATTTTCTTGTGATTTTGGCCAGTTCTTTCTTGATTCCCACTAGAGTGTAGAGTGATGAGAATTGGAGGATTGGGAAGGATGAGAGAACTGTTTTTATTAGGACTACTCTGCCTATTAGGTTTAACCACGTGGCTCCCCATATTTCAAATTGATCTTTTAGTTTATGGAGGATCGCCTGCCATGCCTCCCTAGGGAGGGATTTGATTCTAATCGATGTACCTAAATACTTGAAGTATTTCCAGTCCATCGTGAAGGGGAATTGAAGGATGTGGGCTATTCGTGCCATTTTTCCCGCTTTAACGTTCCAAGCATATATCTGGCTCTTGATATTGTTTATAATCCCTCCTGAGGCTTGTTCATACTGGTCCAGGACTAGTTTAAATCTTCGAGCCATTTTTTGGGAGGCTCCTCCAAGGAGAAGAGTGTCATCAACAAATTGGGAGTTGTTTATCCTTTTGAATCCCCTAGAAAGTTGTAGGCCCAGGACATTCCTAGTTGTCCTTTCTTGCTCCAGTATTATGTTTAAAGTTTCTTCCATGATTACATACAACAACAATGAGAGAGGACGCCCTTGTCTGAGACCTCTTGAAGCTTAAAAGAAAGAATCTGGGTGACCGTTAATCAAAGGCACTATCCACGGGGAAAAAATACAAGCCTTGATCCAGGATATAAAGGGGCTCTGGAAACCAAATTTGTTTAGCACCTCATAGAGGTATTCATGCTTTACTCATTAAATGCATTTTCCATATTTATTTTGATGATCATTCCTTTTTCTTTATTCATTACACTGGTGTGGATTGCTTCCTGGACCAGGATTATGTTGTCCCAGATTTGTCTTTTAGTCATGAATCCCCCTTGGTTTGAGAGGATAAGCATTGGGAGGAGATGTTTTAACCTGTTGGCAATTATTTTGGTGAGAATTTTGTAGGATACATTGCAAAGGGAGATGGGTCGAAAACGATCAATGGTGTTTGCATTTTTGGCTTTGGGGATCAGTTTTGGCTTTGGGGATCAGTGCAAGGAAGGAGGTATTTGTGGCTCCTCCTATCTTGCAGGTCGATTGGATGAATCTAATCATACGAAGAAGGGAATTTCTAATGATTTCCCAACAACGTCTGTAGAAGTGAGGAGTAAATCCATCTAGCCCAGGTGCTTTATCTAGATCAAAGTGGAAAACTACTGCTCTAATTACTTCCTCTTCAGTAACTGTCTTTGTCAAAATATGATTATCCTGGTCCGTTATAAAATGAGGGATTGACTCCATGAAATGCAGCCTCTGGTCTTTATTATCTTCTCCATACTGGGTATAGAGAGTTTTGAAGTGAGAAGAGGCTTCTTTTTTTATCTCGTCAAAGGAGTTAATTATCTCCCCTAAGGTTGTTTT
>SNQJ01S0047788.1:55587-74975 GCA_010110895.2 Picea sitchensis | reverse complement strand
ATAAAACACATAAATTTACATCAATATAATTCTTCAAAATATTATCTATAAATTTGAAAAAATATTCTTTAAATTTTCCAAATAATAAATTATATTTATTATTCAAATTGTGTCGCTTTTAGCTTATATTAGCTCCTCCTCTTTACCTAGCTATGTTTCATGGCGTATCATTTAAGAAAAACATTGTACTTTGAAATTAAGGCTTTGTCAAAGTTTATCTCATGTTCAAACGTAGGTGATGGTTTTATGGGTTACATCAATAAGATAAACTTTAACTATGCATATGATTTACTTAATCTATTTTAAAATTAATATGTTTTGAATTAAATTAAGAATTTAGTTAATATGTTTTAAAAATTGAAATAATTAAAATTAAAATATTTAAATTAAATTAAGAATTTAATTAATATGTTTTAAAAATTGAAATAATAATTTTGATTTTAAAGATTAAGTAATGTTAATGATTGATTAAGATGTAATTGAATTTGAATTTCATTAGAATTGAATTGAATTGAAAATTTGATTAGAAATTTGAATAAGTTGTGATTTTATTTTTTTTAAGTGGTAAAACTTATTATAATTAAGTTGTTAATTGTTAGTGAGGGATAATTATCACTCACTTCTATATATGATCTATTAGTGGTCCATAAAGGAGTAAACTTTTGTTCATACGAGAGAAGCAACTTCAACCTAAATAGTATGTGCAAGAAAGTCAATAACTTGGTCATTACTATAACTACTTTTAATAACATTAGATGTTTTTAATAACATTTAACTTTAATTCCACCCATGAAACCAAATATTATCATCGCTTACCATTTATCTTCATATAAAACAAAAATTCTAATATTTTTTTTCCAAAGGAAAAAACAGTTTCGATGATATTCATTAGAATCAAAAGAAACTTTCTAATACAAAAATAAACAGTTAGAGACAATAGCCATGACTATTGTTTTCAAAGTGTCTTCTATCTATTTGAAAAAACATCACTTATAGACATATACTAGGACGACTTCACCTTGACTATAACATGATATCTTAGAAGACTACAAAGTCTGGAAAATACAAGACCAAAAAACGGTTTACATATACTGCAAAAGGGATAAGACCAATTCATGTGCTCAAAAAACATTGAAGGAGCCAACATTGACTACATAACCATCAAGGAATTCTCCATAAAACATCTTCTCAACCTGCTTATCCAAAGCAAACTTAGAAATATTATCTTCCACGATGTTGAAAGACATGTGTGTATGGAAGCAATGAACCAAATTAAAAGCAACTTTGAGCTCCAAAGTCTTTCTCTTCCAACACTGTAATGAGAGAAAATTCAAGGAAGAAATACCAGCAAACCAGTCCAAGATGACCTTTGAATCACCAACAACCATCAAGTCTAAAATATGAAACCTGAGTGAGAAAAAAAGCAAACCCCATAAACTAACTAACTCTACTATGATATTAGTGCATGTACCAATCGCCAGATTTGCCTTAAAGAAATGAGAATTACTCAGTTTTAACATTATGTCAACACCACTTGAAAAACCTGTATCAACTCCATCAAAAAATCCAATTGGATTATGGCCAAAATAAATCGGATTTAAGATGTATGTGAACTTATCTCCATCAACATAAATAGGGACCTCATTAATGGCCATAAAAATTCTCAAGCATAAACCATCAACATTCCTAGTAGCATTTTCAAACAAAATTTTATTCATGTACCTCCAAATGCCCCAGAGAATAGAAAAGGGGACCATATTATGCTTCGAATAGACCATAAACCAAGTCTTCAAATTATCCACTAGTGGGTGTGAAGTCCAGATATCCTGAAGCTTTAATATAGAACATACATCCTTCCAAATATATTGAGATACCTCACAATCTACTAAAAGATGTTGTGCAGTTTCATCATTCCTTAAACAAAGGAAGAAAACAGAAGGGCCAATACCTCCACGAAGCTTATAATTTTCACCTGTGAGAATGCGATTTTACAGGCATAACCAAACAAATAATATAATTTTGACAGGAATTTGTGGTTTCCAAATAGTTCTAAACCACCATTCGGGTTCCTCTTCCGTATGCATGTCTACCAATGTTGTGTAATCAGACTTGACAATGACATCACCCGTAGTCTTGTTCCATGTCCAAACGATTTTGTCTTGTTCATTACTCAGGAAAATGCCATTACGCTTGATAAAATATAATTATGACTCCCATTCCAAAGCCATATCACCTTCCAATCCTAGATCATTGGGTAATAACCAATCAATTGAACCTAAAGAATTTAAGGAAGAAGAATGTTTGATATGTGCAAGGGAAAAAACATTGAGAGAATGTAAATGTCTTAAAAGACCTGATGAAAGCCTGTAATGAGAACCACTCCCGGCAAAAGGACCTAAACCAATTAAAACTTTGGATCTTGAGCCAACATTCCAAGAAATCCACTTCTTCAAAAGAGGCAACGACAACATTATATTCTTCCAAAACAAAGAAGCAACCGGAAAACTATAAGCTTCATATCTCAACCAAAAAACAACATCTATGTCTTTTAGGTACTTCTGTCTCAGAGCAACACTCCACAAACCTGATCTGAACAAAGCTCTCCATAAGGATTTTGTTTATAATGCACGACCAAACCAATCAAGGTTTCTAATTCCCCAACCACCTAAATATTTTGGTTTTGTGATCAAATCCCATTTAGCAAGGTGAAATCCCATTGTTTTCCTTGCTCCTCTCCATAAAAAAATTCCATGACCTTTATAATTCTCATCATGATAGTGGTCGGGACTTTTTCCAAAGGACACCAATAAACAAGAATATTTTGTAAAACGGATTTTAAGAGAAGAAGTCTACATCCTAATGAGAGCCACCTATAAGACCAATGATCGATCCTCTTTTCAATTCTCTGGAGAAGCCATTTCCAATCCATGATTTTTATAATTATTTGGCTTAAGAAAGAAACCTAAGTACTTTAGACCATAGTCCAAATGTACTAAAGGAATCCCAAAAATATCCTGCAATTTTTCAATTTTTGCTTCCTCCAAGTTGTTATAAAGAAAACAATATTTATGACAGTTAACTTCCATGCTTGTGGAAAGGAAAAAAGTATTTATGAGCTTCTTTAGTTCAGACCATTATTCAATTGAACTGATACCTGGGATGAGAACATCATCCACAAACAATAAGTGGGTGATAATCAATCCATTAGACACTTTTAACCCTGAGAAATGGCCCTTTGCCTTGGCTTTTTTCAACAAAATGTTGAGTCTTTCTACTACTAGAAGAAAAATCAAAGGAAAGAGAGAACATCCTTGCCTTAAACCCTTGAATCCTGTAAAAAAACATGTTGGAGATCCATTGATAAGAACTGCAAAGTTTGCACTTGTGACACAACCCATAATCTATTGAACAACCTCCAATTTGAGACCAATCTGAATCAACAACATTCTTAGAAATCTCCAACTGACTTTATCATAAGCTTTCTTTAATTCCAATTTCAACATTAAAGAGGACAACTTCTTAACTTTGGAATAATGCAAACATTCTTGTGTGAGGCCTATTGCATCAGAGATAAGTTTGTCTTTTAAAAAAACAAATTGTTCAGCTGAAATACAAGAAGCCAGTTTTTCTTTAATCCTGGAGGCAATGATCTTAGTAATAACTTTGTATACAAAGTTACAGAGATCAACAGGTACGTATTTATTAAAAGAACTTGATTTGGATTCCTTTGGAATAAGAGTCGAGAAAGTAGAATTTAAAGACCCACAAACCTGACCAGATGTTCTTGATTCTTCAACAACATTCAAAAGATCTAAACCCATTATGTCAAAAAACTGATGGAATAATTCCTGGGTCCATCCATCAAGACCAGGACTTTTGTCCTTTGGCATCATTTCTATGACTTTATCAACTTCCTGAAGAGTAACATGATTGCCAACCTCACCACTTTCCTCATTCGAGAAAAATCTTGGGATTTCTTTAAGTACATTGAGTTGAGTTAGAGTGTCTTCCCTATCCTTTTCTCTGTAAAGTGATCTGAAGAAATTGTGAGCTGCAACTTTGATTTCTACCTGAGAATGTTGTAAGTTTCCCTCATCATCCACCACATCCTAAATAGTGTTAAAATTTCTTCTATTCTCAACAAACTTATGAAAAAAATTAGTATTCTTATCCCCACACTTCAACCAGATAGCTCTGCTTGTAAGTCTCCAAGAATCTTCTTCAAATTTTATAAGCTTAACTTTTCTTTTTTCCAAGGATAATACTCCCTCCTTAATTTATGGAGGAAAAATATGAGAAGGAAACCTTTGCACTATCTTATCTAACATCTGCTCAAGTTCAGGCAATTCAGCCTGTAACAATTTTCTCCTTTCTTTCTACCAAGAAGCCACAACTTCTTTTAATTTTTTAAGTTTATGCACAATCCTGTTCATAGTTGAGTTATATTTCCACAAACTCATAGATAACCATGTTGACCTAACCAACAGATTGAAATTTGACTCCAACAACCAAGCTGGTTGAACTTAAAAGGAAATATAAAGGATCTTTCAAACCTTCAAACTGTAAGAAAACTGGATTATGATCCGATACAAAAGAGTTTATAACCCAAGATCTACACCTGCTCACATTCCCCGACATATTTCCATTCATGATAAAGTGATCAAGTTTTTTTGAAATCACATATGTACCAAAATGCCCATTCTTCCAGTTTGCTCTAATCTAGCTTGGAGCTATGTCAATACATGTTGAAGAAAACAAAGAGGAGAAAAAATCGGATACGGGATCAAGTCTGGCTCGATCACCCCAAATATCCCCAAAGTAAAGAGTTAGATTAAGATCCCCTCTAATGATTAAGTTATCTTCCTTTAGAAACCCAGAGTCCCCCATATGCTTCCAAAAAGGTAATCTATCTTTATAGGGCCCATAGCAATTTAAAAGTTTCAAAGGAGAGGAAAATCCCTTAATATGACCTTCCAATAGAATGCCAACAGAAATGTGGAAAGCATGAAAATACGCTTTCAAAGGGTTCCAGCCCGATATCAAACCCCATTAGAGCCCAAAAGAGTTAGTCGCTACACAATTCCACGAGGGACAACATTTTAAGAAAAAGTCTCTAGCTCTAACAAAGTGGACCATTGTTTCTTGTAAAAAATGATATCAAGGGATACAGTCTGTATTAACCTCTTTAAGGTTAATATCTTCGGGGCACCCCCAACCCCACGTAGGTTCAAAGAGAGAACAATCATATTGAATCCCCTACATCGGGCCTATGTGATCTAAGTGCCCTAGGGGATGATAAGGGGTCCAAAAAAGGAGGATCTTATACAGGAAAGATAGGTGCAGGACCTCCCTCAATAGCAATTGACTCCTTTCTTTTAGTAACCTTCTTTGAAGGCTTTTCCTTATAGTAATATTGGACCTGTCTCCATGTAAATTTTCTTCTTCTTCCTTATTGTAAACATGAAGCGGGGTTCTTGACAGAGCTTCCTTATATCCACCTCATATGAAGGTCCAACATCACATGTAAATTCTTTTGTTTGAGTATCAGAAGAAGCAAAATGGTTCCCTCATGCTTCAAAAATAATACCACTAGGAACAATCTCTCCAACATTCCCCCTAAAAATAGCATCTACAGGTTGGTCTCAGGAAGTAAAAAGTTTTTCTGCAAGGGAAAGGTCCAAGTTTGGATCCAGGAAGAGACCTCCACCGGGAGAAACTTATTTTGATGAAACCCTACTAGGGTTTTGGGTATCATGAGGAGGTTCTGAACTCTTATCAACTAAAGACTCTTCAACATGAAATTTTTCTAATTTCTCCATAACAAGGCTCTGAAAACCACCAAAAACTTCCACTAACCAATCCTCATTCTGTGCGAGAGTCCTAATATCATTGATAGACAGAGAGTTTAAAAAAGATGGAAAAAAGGTTTGCATCTTACCCAGAAAGGATTTCTTGTCTATATTGGAAGCATGATCACATTCCAATTGAGGTAGAATCAAAACTTTCTCAAAGTCGACCTCAACCACTTCTGAATGAAACTTTTCCCTGACCAGGCATGGAAATTTTTCTTTGATATATCCAATATGTCTACAAAAGTGGCACCGGAAAGGTTCTCGCCAATAATCTAGAACCTTAATATAGGACCCATGCTTTGTTAAGATTTCTATATCCTCTGGAAGACCCAACTCTATATCCATTTCCACCAAAATCCAAGCCAATATTTTGTTGTTCCATCTCAAGGATTTTTCATCAAAGTATATAAATCTGCCAAGCAGATCCCCTAGACCTTTAAAAACTTTTATATCCCAAAGCTCAATAGGAAAATCAGGGAGCAACATCCATAAACATATTTTCCTAAAGAACTCTGAAAAATGATTAAACCATGGTTCCCATCTTTTTAACATTAGGACTCCTCTATCTATAATCCAGGGACTTTCCAGTATTTTTGCAAGATCTTCCTCAGAAGAAAATTTAAAAATAATACAATGATTGGAAAGAAGACTGAAACGGGGGAAATATCCACCCTTCGACTTCCATTCCTATTGAATCCATTGTTTAAGCTTAAATTTCTCCATTTTTATGCAAAAGAATTTTCCAACCAGTGCCTTCAAGGAGAGATTTGCTACTATGCTCATTGTAACATCCTTCCCTAGAATAAAACTGGGTTTGCCATTACGAATCTATAAACTATGTTGTTGTCGTTTGGATTTGGTTGCTTGTCCAAAATAAATTCGGGGCACTACAGAATCACTGGAAAACTTCCCAATCTGAGGGTTGTGAGGAGCACTATGCTTTGTGTTAGGGCTTTTGGGACTTCCTTCTACTACAGATAAACCTTCTCTAGAAAAACATGACTCCTTCTCCAATGCATTTACCTAACTATTAGATCTCGAAAATGACACATATGTCGTCTCTTGTAAGTGTGTCAATGGTCCACTTTGTCTAGCAAACATTTGTCTATATGCCTCATCAAAAATGAAAATACCCTCTTTATCCCAAAAGACATCTTCATCTTCCCAATCCACATCCAATAACTCTGACATGCCCTACCATGTATGTCATAGATGGATGAATAAAAGAGAAGGTTGATGAGTTTATTGATTCCAAAGTAATTTGACTGTGTATCGATGTGGCTAAAAACACTCTTTTCCTCACAATGCAAAACCCTAACCCTCCTCCCGCTCTCCATCTTTGAGCAGCCACATCCTCCTCCAAGTAAAGAAAAAAAATCTTGTCTAATTTATTCTATACTAATTTGAAACAAGGTTATGTTTGAATAACCTCCACATTTAAAAACAAAAATTCCAATATATTCTTTATGATAATATAACTTTTTATTATATTTAATAATAATTACAATAAAGTTGAAATTTACGTTTTACTTGTCATTTTAACTTCTTCTTTTATGATATTTAACAATAAACAACTCCAACATTTTTAGTATCAAATTCCATCAATGATTAACAATAAATGTTTCAATTGTGGTAAAAAAATGTACTCTATTTATTTTTTCATATTTAACAATAAACAACTCCAACATTTTTAGTATCAAATTACATCAATGATTAACAATAAATGTTTCAATTGTAGTAAGAAGATTTACTCTATTTATGTGAAAAAATGTTTCATTAAGATAAAATGTACTCACTCTTTATGTGTTAGAGTTGTTCGTTGTATGTACATCTCGTGGTAAAAGATACCATATGAATTGAATTTAAATGAAACCTAACACGTGATAAAGTTGTTGGTTGTATTATTGTAATATTAGTATTATATTTGTGCCAATTGGATGAGAGTAGAGTAGATGGTGGGTCCCTCCACTATGTAGCTCATATTTCACAGTAACTCCATTTTTTTAATTAATAAGATCCTATCATTAAGTAAGACCATTTTTTAATTAATAAGGTCTTAGCCTTAAGTAAATCCAATTTTTTTTAAAATTAATAAGGTATTATTATTAAGTAATTTCAGTTTTTTAAATTAATAAAGTTTTATCGTTAAGTAACTCCATTTTTTTTTAGGTCTTAATAAGGTCTTATCATTGTCCCCGAGGTGTAGGATAGTCGGTGACGAAGTGTGTTGTTAAGCCACTCCATGTTGTTAAAGTCATTGGTTAGAAACATACGGGGACAAAAAATCCAACCATGTTAAGGGTTGGTGTGGCTAAGGCCGGGTGCGATCCCCAAGTGATTTTGACGGCTTAGATGCCCTTGAATCGCGGTTTCTCAAGCCACAGATTAATCGCGTAGCCAACAAATCCCGCACAAATTAACAAAAAATAAAATAAAAACTTATCATTAAGTAACTCCATTTTTTTAATTAATAAGATCTTATCATTAAGTACAATGTATACAGCTCGAGATGGCTTCACTTTCATAAAGGCAACAATGCACAATCGAAAAGCATACAACTTTATAAAATTAAATATATATTAATACAGACCTTTTTAATGCATCGAAAAGCATACAACTTTATAAAATTAAAAATATTTTAATACAGAGCTTTTAAACGGTTAATCATTAGGATGGTTAGGATTAATAGGGGGTGATTGGATCCCTCCCAAAACTAATTTATGTCTAAGTAAAAGCAAGTAAAAGAAATATAGAGATACCATGTAGATCACAAGAGTATAACAATCAAAATGTTTGGAAGTTGTTGGGTGTTTGCAAGTTTATAACCTAGGTTTGATTCCTGAATCACATTACTCCATCTCATTGTGTCGTGTCAATTTTAATGAAGGTTAGGGTAGGTTTACAGTGGTGGTTGTAGAAGTGGATCCCTTGATTTGTAGTTGTTGATTTCCCTATTGTATCAAAATTTATAGAGGGGAAAGAAATGATTTGTAGTTGTTGATTTTCCTATTGTATCAAAATTTATAGAGGGAAAAAAACCATGTCATTGATGACGTTATATTTGATGAAGTTACAAAGTGGATGTAATATTTTCCTACCTACTATCATGATTGTTTAGAATAAAATTTCTTAGGATGGATTTGTTTCCACCATATACAATGATAACAATTTTGCACACAAAAGAAATTGTTGGCTAACATATCATGGAAAAGTTAAAGTAAATAAGTATGGAAAGTTGTCATGTTATCTTTAGGAATGTTTATAATAATCTCACAACTCAATGATGATTCACAATGTATCTTTGTGTTTTCATGATGTATAGAGGTTTGACCTCCTACAACACAAACTCACATAATGGAAATTCAAGCGATTATATAACATTAATAATTCATATAAACGAGTTTATAATAGCTCAAAAATCAATAACATAACATTTATCTCATCAACGCGGGGATTTAAGTGGAAGCCCCAAAAGGAAAAATGATTGTCAATTATTCATCATTCTCTCCTTATTTTTATTATGCATATTCAATTACAATAATTGTGTTTTCAACATTTTCTTTACACCCTCTCTCTCAGATATTACAAATATCGTTAGGCTACTAGGTCACAAGACATGGCATCATTTACTCATCTTTTTCACCTCTAGAGCACTCTCTTCTCCCTTATCAATTATTATCTTTTATTTTCTACTTGGGTTGTAACTACCTCTATTGGTTGGTCTTCTATATTCTTGGCCTATCTACCTTCCTCAATGGCTTCCCATAACCGTTATTCTTTGTTAGTTTTTTATTTATAAATGGGGTATATCCACATAGGTCGAATGCCTTAATGAAACCACTCATACAAACAAATCAAAAATCAGTACACCAGTTTATTACATGATCAAAACCCTCAAACACGGAAACAATCTAATGTTATAGCCAACACGACCACTTGAGGCAATATATTAATGCAAAAGGAAAACATTTTACATATGATTTTCTCACAATCAATGATTAGCAAATGACCCTCCATGCTCTTTAAATAGAGATCGTGGACCAATCGAGTGTTAAACCATGGATCAATAGTCATTAGTATCGTGGAGAAGGTGAACCATTAGATCACTTTATCTCTACAACGTAATTGTGACCATCGGATTAGATAATTACGAATGCACACTAAAGAAACACACTTTACATAAAGATGCATTAAACCAAGTTGATCTTAACTAACTCCTAAGTGTCTAAATATCCTAATGTCCCCCCTTAAAAATAACTTGGGATAGCTTTGAAGGATTTACAAAGGTGACAGAATAGGAGAAGGAAGGAATCATTAGAGCCTATAGTTTGGAAAACTCCACTTCTATGAGTCTTTGTGAAATGTCTGCAACTTGATCATCTACAGGAAAATAATGTACTTCAAGAACGTGATCTGAAAGAAGCTTTATGATGCAGTGCATGTGTATTTCAATGTGTTTGTTGAGCTAATGTTGCATTGGATCTTTGGTGAGTTGAATGGCACTTTGATTATCGCACCAGAGTGGGTCAGATGTTACTGCAAGAATCCAAACTCTAAAAGGATTTGTCTAAGCCACATGGATTCTTGACTTGCATTGGATGTTGTTCAATACTCTACTTCTGCTAAAGAAATAACAAAAGCATGTTGTTTCTTACAAGTTGATTTGTAAATTTCCATGGATATTCCACCATAATAGCTCGTCACAACATATCTTGTATTATTCTGAAATATTTTATTATGCAGGTTTATTTCCTTACATCTTCGATTTATTATCACTAGCTTATTGCTCAAATTTAAGAAAATAATTGAAAAAAAAAACTAAAAGAATAAGCAAACAAACACACCATCCACACAAATGAACATAAGATGTATCCTAGGAAACCATGTACAGATGAAAACCTAGCTAAAAGGTGAGACATATGCTCTGCTCTCAGCTTTTCTTCAATTATGAAAATGCAAATACAACGAAAGGGGTACTCACTATGGATTTGCCTTTGACACTTTGGCATGAATGGCTACTACAAATCTTCTTCCTCCTTTGTTATGCTCTCAAATCCCACTCCTAGATGCTTTGTTCAACTATGGAACAATTATAATGCTAAAAGAATGGAACTCCCTCTCCTCCTAGCAGCCCAATATTTAACATAGTCTGATAGACATCTAGGGTTAGGAATTACCTCAAACCTCAATTAGTGTTAGGGTTTAGGACCTTATAGAATATACTTGAAAGTGCACACATGACTATCCCCACACATGAGTAATGGGGGCTCACATGGCATCCACCCAGTGCCATGGTGATCAACAAGGTAGGTCAACTTGTGGGAGGTATAACTTATGCATATTAACTTCGACCGAGGTGATTTTCACACCATTGGAAAGGTATTGATGTATAGAACAATGTTGAGGGGTTGTGAGATATTCTCACAAAATATTGACCCGAAAAAGTGTCATTTGATGCCTCAAAATGGATCTAGAAGGTTCTAGACCCCAAATCTCCAAACTAGGACCTGCTACTAAAATGAGCCTTGCAATCCAATTCTGAAAATCCTTTACTAGATGAGGTGAGGAAATTGTTCCTCTACTTTCTCCTTGAAGTAACATTTTGCCTTTCTTAGTAGTTGTCCTTTCAACCTGATCTGCCAAAGGTCATGCTTCCCTTGTCTGGTAGTTCTGGACTTCTTCTACAAAATTGTATCTTCTATCAACTATGCCAGAGATTTTGGTGTTGAGTCCTCTATGGTAGTCAGGACTTTCTCCTCAATTTCCAAATCCAACATGGAAGGCTCATAGAGTCTCAAATTTTCCAAATTCACAACAAAGTAAATGCACATATATGGGGATAGACTAAGTCTATAGGCATTATCACCCACCTTCTTCAATACCTCAAAAGGGATATACCGCAGAGACTTTATCTTCTTACCAAGACCCTATAGCCTTTCTTTGTTTAGTTGCAACCAAACTCTATCTCCCATCTTAAATGTTTTCTCAATTCTATGTTGATCATATCGATCTTTGTACCTTTCCTATGTGTACTTCAATGTCTCATGTACTTGCAAATGGATATGCATAATATTTTCAACAAATTTCTCTTCTTTCAATTCTTCTCATGTGATGTCTTCCCTCAGTGCTTGTTGTCCATATACAATATGTAAGGGTGAAGGCAGAAAATACCCAAAGAAGCTTCAAAAGGGGACTTACCAATAGAAGTATGGATTGTTTCGTTATGCTAGTGTTGAATATAGATCGGATTTTCATCCCAAGTATTTAAATGCTTGTGATTGTAACCCCTCAAAAGTTGAACCAAAGTCTCATTAACTACTTTTTTCTGGCCATTTTTTTTTGGATGGAAAGTTGTAGATATCTTCAACTTGGTGTCCATATTTTCCCAAAGTGTAATGCAAAAGGCACTAAGAAATGTGGTATCCTTTTCTGAGATGATGTTCCTTGGTATCCCAAAGTGCACCCAGACTTGTTCGAAGAACATGTTTGTTGCTTGTTGTCCTTTGATGGTATTTTTACAAGGCATAAGAATGCACATCTCGATGAACTTGTCAACTACCACAAATAGATAGTTGTGTCCCTTCTTATTTTTTGGCAAGCCACCCACAAAATCCATGAAAATGCTTTCCTAAGGTTGAGTGGGTATAGGTAAGGGATGGTATAAACCTTTCTTTCTATTACTAGTCTTAATGGTACAACAAAGTATACATCCTCTAACATATTGAGCAGCATTTTACTGCATGTTGGGATAATGCACATACCTTTGTAAGTTGGCAACTATCTTCCCAACGCCAAAATGCCCTGCAACTTTGGAGGTGTGAGCCTCTCTAATACGCTACAATATTTCACCTAAAGGGACACAAAGTTTGTCTATCTTGTAGAGAAACCCATTCTGGAGATGATAGCCAACCTTATTGTCACCTTCTTCTACGTGAATTTGGCCTTGTAGCTATTGAAACACCTCTTTAAAGTCCTCGTTCTATGTATACCTCTTTTTATGCTTCAAGGGTAAAAGGATCCATGTGCATAAGAGTTCCAAAAGTTGTAATATTGGATATGGGTGGCCTTGAAAGCATGTCCGCCAACTTATTAGTGTTTCCCTTCTTATATTCGATGACTAGATGAAACTGCAGCAAAAACCCCATCCACTTGTAATGTCTAGTTTTTTTAACGAAGCTTACTTTAGCCCTACAAATACTATAGTGGTTAGTGATTATTGTACATTATGGTTTCCTTGCCCATCAGATAGTGCTTCCACTTCTTAACAACTTGAACCAAGGCACAGAGTTCCTTATCATATGTAATAGAGTTGAAGACTCCCCCATGAAACATCTCATAATGATAGCATACCAGCTTATCTCCCTACATCAATATCACTCCCATAGCATATCCACTTCCATTCATATCCAACTCAAATGGATTTTGCAAGTTAGGCAATGCAATGAATAGTTCTTGACCAATATTATGTTTCAATTGATCGAAAACTTTCTATTGATTCTTTTCCCACTAGAAACTCTTACCACTACCTATTATGGCATGGAGTGGTGTGACTATCGCTGAAAAGGATGCAATGAATTTTGTAGGTACTGCACTACCATAAAAAAGATCCTAAATTAAATGAAATTAGTAGTAATTGGCCACTTTATGTTGGCATCCACATTTACATGAGCTATCTTGAGTTCCCCTCCATCAATCATGTACCCCAAATAAACCAATGACTACTGAGCAAATTTTTCAAAGTATCTAACACCTACATCAGATGTGAAATGTGTTCTTCCTGGGTAGAGCTATAAACCATTATGTCATCCAAATAAAATATTACAAATGAATCTAAATATGGATGCAATACATCATTCATCAATCACATAAATGTAGTTGGTGCATCACATAAACCAAAAGGCATGACCAACCATTCATACAGACCTTGCCTTGTCTTGAAGGCAGACTTCTAGTTGTCCTCTTCTTTAAAGCATACCTGGTGGTATCCAGATTTGAGATCCAACTTGGTGAAGTACTTGGCATGTTGCAATCAGTCTARCAGATCAACGATCATGGGCAGAGGATATCAATTCTTGAGTGTGATCTTATTCAAATCTATGTAGTTAATACACATTTTCCAAGTCGCACCTTTCTTGGGTAATATGATGATAGGTGACCGACAAGATTAGGTGCTTGGTCAAATTACTCCCTACTCCTATAGTTGTTACAATTGTTTCTTCACTTCGTCTTCTTCCATAATAGACTACCTATATAGCCCAATATTTGTAATGGGGAATCAAGAAACAATTGTATCTCATGCTCCACTTCCCTTGTAGGAAATAACCCTTTAGGATTCTGGAACACTCCTCGATATGTATACAACAACTTCTCCAACTGAAGTTTCTACTCTTTAGTACATCCCTCTAGGGATGCCTTTACTCTTACTGATCCATCACCTAGTTGATTAACTCTTAAGAAAATAAATACATATTTCTTACTAGAATTGATCAACTTTTTGGTTTGGTTGGCACTTATCAGAGAGACTTTGGATTTAACTTTGTGTGTGTTAATGATGTAAGACTTCCCATCCTTGATTAGGCGGTATTGGTTTTCTCTCTACATGAATATTGTATCCCTCATATACATGTAGGTGATTCCAAACACTACACCACACACATCAAGGGGTACTACATCTAACTCCACTTCATCAATAAAATCTGCACTTATAAAAAATTTGATCTTACATTGTTTCATGACCTTGAGTTTTGCATCCTTGTTTACCCATCCCAATGGATATGAGCTAGGATGATCATGAACTTCCAACCCAAACTTGCTAACTAGATCAACTACTATGAGTTTGACCTATGAACCGAAATCGAATAAATCATCTACCTTGGTCTTTTTGACATGTATCTTAATATAGAAGAGTGTTTTCATCTCTTTCTCTTCTTTGTCATGAAGGCTACTGAGATTCACCTCTTTATGCAATGAAGTGCAGACAATAGTCTCATCCATGTCCTAGTTTCTCTCTACCAAGCTGTTTGATCTATGGCTAGTGAATTCTTCTTCTTGGCATCCATCTAATGCTTCTTTGGATTCAACTATGGATGTAGCTTCCAACAGTTATCTTCAATGTGACCATCAATATTGCAATGGTTGTAGTGGTTGTTTGGACCTTTTCATTAATGTGAAATTGTTGTCATTTTCTTGTCTTTTCCTTTCCACTTCTTCTTCTCCTCATTGGAAGCATCTTGGTGGTATTTTGTTTTAGAACTTGGTTATCCTTTCTTATGGCCTATGTTCTCCCCTCCAAATATTATGCTTGCACACGGGCTTCATCAATGGTCCTTAGTTTGAAGAGAATCACTTACTTTCATAAATGACTATGTAGAACCACTAGATACTTGAGGAGTACATATGGGTTCTTGAGATAGATAGCCAACACTATCACCATCTTCTTGAACTCGGTGGTGTACTCTTGCACACTCTATCCTTGTCTTTGCCTGAAGTGATGCCAACATATCCACTTCTCCTCTACATACCCAATAGGGTAACACGGGTACTTGATGAAGGTTTAAACACCTCCCACTTAGTTACTAGTGTATCACCCTCCAGTCCAATTGTCTTTGTGTTGCTTTCCCACTAGGTTAGTGCATCGCCCTCTAGTTTTAGTCGGGAAAATAAATTTTATAATCTTCGTTTATATTAAGGACATTGAAATACACTTCTAATTGTTGTAGCCAATGATTCAACTTAACAGAATGGGTCTCACCTTAATAGGGCCTATTGTTCACTTTAGCTTCCATTTTAAACAAAGGTTTTGAAGGAGTGATGACACTGAAACTTGATTTCTCTTTCTTGGGCTCCTTTTTTGACTCGTTTTCTTGGTCTTCACTATGTCCAAGTTTCTCATCCGATCCAACTTCTAATTTAAAGTCATCAACCTCCCCGAAAGGTCCAAACATATTTTTTAGAGCCACCATGAGAAGGCCATGTTGCAAGAGATATCGACAACTTGCTCTTCGAACCTCGCAAATCTCTCTTCCATTGCATCCCAAGGGTTGTTATGAATGGACTCATCTGTCATGGCTAGGGTTCTACGACTTCATTCTCAAGCCAATTCCTAGATCCTACAACTTCCTACAAAAATCCCAAAGAAAACTATTATGGTATCATTATGATCTGTAAACTACCATGGATATTCCACTAGAACAACTTGTTACAATAAATCTTGTATTATTCTAAAATATTTTATTATGCAGGTTCATTTCCTTAGATCTCATATTTATTATCACTAGCTAATTGCTCAGATTTATAATAATAGATGAAATACAAAAATGATTAATGATTAATTATGATGTAAACGAATTAGAATTCCATTAGAACCTTCTATCAACAGTGTTTGTTTCTATTTATGACTTATCGATGGTCCATAAAGGGGCAGACTTATGTTCCTATGAGATGCCTTTAGGTATTAGGTCATTACCTTGTTTTCAAACGTCTGAGGAAGGCAAGATCTTAACCAATCAAAAATAGTTTTAGGTATTAGTCCAAGACCGAAAGACAGTGTCAACCTAAATAGTATGCACAAAAAAACCAATATCATATATAATCATTGTTAAAGCTACCTCCAATAAAATTATATGTTTTTTAATAACATTTAACTTTAATCCCATACATAAAACCGAATATTATCATCAATTACAATTTAACTTTATATTAAAAACCTATAATATATATTATTTATAATAATAATAAAAATTATTTATACTTAATATTAATTATATATTTTAATAAAATTAAAAATTAAGCTTTTACTTGTTGAATTCATTTTTTTAATGATATTTGTATTATTAGTCCATGTCGTAGGCATAGAGGGACTATAGCGATCGATAAATCATTGACTTCATATTAGTGTGTCCTTTGACCAAAAATATTTCCATATTATGTATTGTTGGGACCAGGGAACTGAAAACATCATTTTTTCTATAAAAAAAAGTACCATATTTGTCATGATATGATTGGACAAGGGATTGGAGGTCTTAATGTCGGCTTCGTTATTCCCAATGTTATATATGTTGGCATATCCAAAGTATTTGACCGTATATGGTCTTTTTGAATCATATATTTTGGTATGCATTCGTCGAAGGTGGATTAATTCGAATGTTTGGTTTAGCATTTTATGCTAGGTAAATTTATGGAAATGTTTGATATGGTGGCATATCGAAAGTTTGGCTTTCCAATACATTCTCTAGTGTTCGAACTATTGTTACAAAAAATATAATTATTTATTTGGGATACGTGAGAGACCTGTCGCATTGAATTTTTTTCTTAAATGTTTACAGTGCATTTCTGACAGACTTAAATGTTTACCTAACAGGCTTGGTTGTGTTGAATGGTTACTTAACAGGCTTGTTACAAAACATTTTCTTCCGTTTTTAAAATTTATATGCTCCAGCAGCATTGTTCGTTCACTGGTCCATGCTTGTTTTTTGCATGTTACTGATTTCTTATTTGCATGTTGTCATTGTTCTTGCTTGCGTGTTCGTGTTGTTGCAGTTTGCATGTTTGGGTTTCTTCAATTGCAATTGGAACATCATCGTTCCTGGGGGAGTGGTTGTTGCTTCCTTCTTTCTTCGTTGTATGTTGTTTATTGTTGCTTGATTTGACTTTGTTGCTTGCTTCTTTCTTTGTTGTATGTTTTTTATTGTTGCTTGATTCGACTTTGCAGGGTTCCAGTCCTGTGCCTGCAGTTGGGCCTTTTGGTGTTTGTTAGCTGGGTTGTTATTTGGTGCTTGTTCTTGTTTGCCCAGGGTTTGCAATGTTGGGAAGTTGCATTTGCGGTTGGATCTCTGGTTACATTTTTTTTGCACTGCAGTTTGCGTAGAATACTATTAAGATAAAATAACAGAGTAAAGAATTGTAGGCGATGTAAATTGCATCTGTTACGCATTAAAGTAGAGTTTGTCGGTCTCAAAATATATTTCATAGATGTCGATGCTTTTTCCATGGATTCTGTGTTACTATGGTTTCATAGTTATGAGAATTCCTTTTACTATGTGGGAGATATAATTGTTCTCTCCCTTTTACTTTCCTGTTGTAAACTGCATTTGACTCTAGTTTCTCGCATTTTTGTGGTCATTTTGACCGACCGTCGTTCGGTTGCATACTTAGCCAGTTTTATGGACGTGGCTTCGCCAATAGGTTCTATCAAACTATGATAGGTCGTGTTCGGTGTATACATTAGCTTTCCCGAATTAGTTTTCTTTAAAAGAAAGCCTCATGGACAGAAGAGAATGCAATTTATGAAATTATAGGTTTCCTGGACATCATAAGTTAATGCTCGCGGGTTCTGGGGTTGGCAGGCTGAAAATTGGGCTTATGTTGTTCTGTGCCCTGCAAATAGCACGGAGAGTTCTGCGATCATTCTGACCGACCACAATTCGGTTCCATACTTAGCCAGTTTTATGGACGCGGCTTCGCGGATAGGTTGCATCAAACTATGGTGTATACATTAGCATTTCCGAATTAGTTTTCTTTATAAGAAGGGCTCCTGGATAGAAGACATTGAAATTTATCAAATTATAGGTTTCCTGGACAGCATAAATAAAACATAGGAAATATGTAATTTTATAAAGTAGATATATAAAGCATGCACGGAACCCTCATCCCATACTTGGTCAGTTTTTTCATTGCGGGTTCTCGGGGTAGGCAGCTAAAAATTGACAATCGGAGAGTTCTGCGATATACAAATTGACAATCGGACTTGCGGACTATTTTAATTTTAATTTTTGCACTGCAGTTTGCGTAGAATACTATTAGGATAAAATAACACACTAAAGAATTGCAAGCGATGTAAATTGCATCTGTTACGCATTGAAGCAGAATTTGTCGGCCTCAAAATATATTTCATAGTTGTCGATGCTTTTTCCATTGATTATGTGTTACTATGGTTTCATAGTTATGACAATGCCTTTTGTTGTGTGGGAGATATGCATGTTCTCTCCGTTTTACTTTCTTGTTGTAAACTGTGTTTGACTCTAGTTTCTCGCGTTTTTGTGGTTATTCCGACCGACCGCCATCGGTTGCATACTTAGCCAGTTTTATGGACGCGGCTTCGCCAATAGGTTCTATCGAACTATGACAGGTCGTGTTCAGTGTATACATTATATTTCTCGAATTAGTTTTCTTTAAAGGAAGGCCTCCTGGACAGAAGAGAATGTAATTTATGAAATTATAGGTTTCCTGGACAACATAAGTTAATGATTGCGGGTTCTCAGGGTGACGGGCTGAAAATTGGGCTTTTTTTGTTCCGTGCCCTGCAAATAGCATGTAGATTTCTGCCAGCATTCCGACCGACCGCAGTTCGGTTCCATACTTAGCCAGTTTTATGGACTCAGCTTCGCGGATAGGTTGCATCAAACTATGGTGTATACATTAGCATTTCTGAATTAGTTTTCTTTATAAGAAGGGATCCTGGATAGCATAATTTAAACATAGGAAATATGTAATTTTATACAATAGATATATAAAGCATGGACGAATCCCTCATCCCAT
>SNQJ01S0047788.1:35295-51518 GCA_010110895.2 Picea sitchensis | reverse complement strand
GCCTCAACAAATTTGAGTAGGCTTTCATTGCGACCCCAGAATTTGCCAGTCCTTTGGCAAAACTCATGCCTGCTACCACTATAGCAAAGATGAAAGTATCATCTACCCTCCTTGCATGCTCTAGAGCCCTTGTAGAGAATAACATCAACAAAAGAATGTAGCTAGTTACTGAATCCTGGGAAACATCGCAAAATTTAGTTTCCTTCAGAAAGAAGGCCAATGATTTATTGGAACATTTGGAGGAAAATTTAAAAAATGAACAGCTTTTCTGTGAGAATCTACTGGCACCTTTTTCCAACTATGTTGTCAACACATCGGAACTGAAAAGAAGACAGGAGAAACTCACCTCCCCAAAGCGCACCAAAAAATTAAAAGCATGCTGGCAAAAGAAAGTTGACAACATGAAGCTCATTGTCAAATCATGTAAATAAGTCGTATCAGAAAAGGAAGATTTATTCACAAGCCTGCTACAAATGGACTTAGTTAGAACTACCAACGAGGTTCAAGATCCTAACTTAATTCTCAAATATTTGTCAATCACCAAAGAAGGTTTCCAGGAACAAGTTGATATTTTAAAGGGGTTGTCTTTCGAAAAGTTTTACGACATACTTGAACATTGTCTAGATGAGCACGAGCGCTGGGTACTGGACTATGCCTCACACAACGAAGAAATTGAACATAGTCTGCATAGTATTTCAATGGATCTAAGGAAATTAGAAAACAACCTTTACGACATAGAAATCCAGGATGAAATCAACACAACCCCCATGAAAATCTACATTGAAGAATGGTTCCAACAGAGAATGGACGGCCTCATCCAGGAAGGGCAACAACCGGTCAACAGGACTCCAGTGCCCATCGACGACAGCAACAAAAACGCATCGGTTTCATAGTAAGTCTATACTGCCATCTTGTTTTGTTTATCAATCCAGTTTAGGTCTATGCTCGCATCTTCTTTTATTTATCAATCCACTTATGTCCTCTTTAAATAAAAAAATTGTAACCAAAGACTCATACCTTCCAATTTCTTCTTTTCAGGTCTTCCTCTCTACCGCCGTGCACTTCTTCTTCCAACGTTCCTAATTCTTGTACTTATTTATTTTTATGGTCCACGGGAGCTCCAATCCCAGTCTATATGAAAAACACATTCACATTTCCAGAAACATGTAATAGACATTATTAATTTTTGATAAATTCCAAAGAAAATTGATTCATCAATGCCCTTATTGTATACTAAATTTTGGGTTTCCAGAAACCTTTCTTGTTTGTTCCAAAGAAAACTAATTCGGATATGCTACATTTCTTGTCTTCTATTCTATTCTAATTTTTTATTCTTCAACAACGTTGATGTTTTAAATGTTGATGTAATTTCCAGAGATATGTAACAGACATTATTTATTTTATAATAATTTTGTACATCTGATAAGCTCGCTTGTCAATTTGTATATCGCAAAACTCTCGATGTTATTTGTAGGTCACGGAACAACAAAGGCCCATTTTTGAAACTGTCAGCTTGAGAACCCGCGATCCAAAAACCGCCTAAGTATGGAATGAGCACTTCGTACATGCTCTATAAAATGTGTGCAAATAAAACTAATTCAGCAATGCTATATCTTTTTTGTCCAAGAAAAGCCTTAGTTTTTAAAGCAAACTAATTCAGTGTAACATATGTTATTACTATTCTATTATATAACGGACATTATTAATTTCTGATAAATTTCTATACTCTGTAACTCCACCTATCATTTTGTATATCGCGGAACTGTCAGTGCTATTTGTAGGGTGCCCAATTTTGACCCCGCCAGCCCGAGAACCCGCAATCCAAAAACTAGCCAAGTACACAATGAGGGCTCCGTGCATGCTCTATAAAATCTCATCCCCATACTTTATAAAAGTACAAATTTCATATCTATAAATCTAAATATCTACTTTATACAACTACATATTTCGTATGTATAATTTATTTATTTCTGATGAATTTCTATAGTCTACAACTCCACTCCTCGATTTATGCATCGCAGAGAACATTGGAGGCCCAATTTCTGTATCACATAACTGTCAGTGCTATCTGTAGGGCAGAGAACATCAAATGCCCAATTTTCAGCCCGCCAACCGGACAACCCGCAATCCATTATAAAAGTACATATTTCGTATGTATAAAAATAGATATCTATTTTATAAATTACATTTTTTAAATTTCTATACTTCGCAACTCCACCTGTCATTTTGTTTATCGCGGAACTGTTGATGCTATTTGTAGGTCACGGAACAACAGAGGCCCATTTTTGAAACCGCCACTACGCAACTCCACCTGTCATTTTGTATATCGCGGAACTCTCGATGCTATTTGTAGGTCACGGAACAACAAAGGCCCATTTTGAAACCGCCAGCCCAAGAACCCTCGATCCAAAAACTGCCTAAGTATGGAATGAGCACTTCGTACATGCTCTATAAAACGTGTGCAAATAAAACTAATTCGGCAATACTATATCTTTTTTGTCCAAGAAAAGCCTTAGTTTTAAAGCAAACTAATTCGATGTAATAGACGTTATTACTATTCTATTATATAACAGACATTATTAATTTCTGCTAAATTTCTATACTCCACAACTCCACCTGTCATTTTGTATATCATGAAACTGTCGGTGCTATTTGTAGGGCGCCCAATTTTGACCCCGCCAGCCCGAGAACCCGCAATCCAAAAACTGGCCAAGTATGCAATGAGGGCTACGTGCATGCTCTATAAAATCTCATCCCCATACTTTATAAAAGTACAAATTTCGTATCTATAAAATTAAATATCTACTTTATACAACTACATATTTCGTATGTATAATTTATTTATGTCTGATGAATTTCTATAGTCCGCAACTCCACTCCTCAATTTCTGTATCACAGAGAACATCGAAGCCCCAATTTCTCTATCGCAGAACTTTCGGTGCTATCTGTAGGGAAGATAACATCAGATGCCCAATTTTCAGCCTGCCAGCCGGGCAACCCGTGATCCATTATAAAAGTACATATTTCATATGTATAAAACTAGATATCTACTTTATAAATTACATTTTTTAAATTTCTATACTCCGCAACTCCACCTGTCATTTTGTATATCGCGGAACTGTCGGTGCTATTTGTATGGAGTGGAACATTGGAGGCCCAATTTATGTATCACAGAACTATCAGTGCTATCTGCAGGGCAGAGAACATCAGACGCCCAATTTTCAGCCCGCCAACCAGATAACCCGCGCTCCATTATAAAAGTACATATTTTGTATGTATAAAACTAGATATCTACTTTATAAATTACATTTTTTAAATTTCTATACTCTGCAACTCCACCTGTCATTTTGTATATCGCGGAACTGTCGGTGCTATTTGTAGGGCACGGAACATCGGAGGCCCAATTTTGACCTCACCAGCCCGAGAACCGGCGATCCAAAAACTGGCCAAGTGTGCAATGAGGGGTTTGTGCATTCTCTATAAAATCTCATCCCCATACTTTATAAAAATACAAATTTCGTATCTATAAAACTAAATATCTACTTTATACAACTACATATTTTGTATGTATAATTTATTTATTTCTAATGAATTTCTATAGTCCGCAACTCCACTCCTGGATTTCCGTATTGCATAGAACATCAGAGGCCCAATTCATGTATCACAAAATTGTTGGTGCTATTTGTAAGGAACAGAACATTAGACGCCCAATTTTCATCCCGCCAGTCGGACAACCCGCAATCCATTATAAAAGTACATATTGCGTATGTATAAAACTAGATATCTACTTTATAAATTACATTTTCGGTATGTATAGTTTATAAATTACTACTTCGGTAATGCTATATTTTTTGTGTCCAACAACCTTTCAAATGTTGATAATTTTTTATATTTTTCAGGAAGAACTAATTCGGGAATACTATGTTATGCATGCAAACCACATGTATTTCAACGTTCTAGCCACATGTCTGTACTAGATCGCATTTACTCCCATCCCAACCTGTCAGGGACTACACTGCCATGCAGCACTTGTTTAATAATAAAAAAAACTCCACCATTTTTACCATCAAATTCCATCAATGATTAACAATAAATGTTCCATGTTTCGATTGTGGTAAAAAGATGTACTCCCTATTTATGTGACAAATGTTTCATTGGGATCAGATGTACTCTCCCTTTATGTGTGAGAGTCGTTCGTTGTATCTACATATCTTGGTAAAAGATACCATACGAATTGAATTTAAATGAGACCTAACTCAAGATAAAGTTGTTGGTTGTCTTATTGTAATACTATTATCCTATTTGTGCCAATAGGATGAGGACAGTGTGGATGGTGGGTCCCTCCACTCTTATCCTGGCATATTTCACAGTAACACTATTTTTTTAAAATTAATAAGGTCTTGTCAGTAAGTACAATGTGTAGTGTGCGAGATGAATTCACTTTCATAAAGGCAACAATGAATTCAAAAGCATATTAACTTTATAAATTTAAATATATTTCAATACATAGTTCTTTTAAACTCTTAGTCATTATGATAGTTAGGATCAATAGCTTAGGGGTGATTGAATTCTTCTTAGGATTAATTTATGTAGTTCAAGATTTTCTCATTAAACATTTCATAATGATAGTATATTGGTTTACGTCCTTGTATCAATATCCCTCCTACATCATATTCATTTGCATTCATTTTTAACTTGAAGGGCTTCTACAAGTTAGGCAATGTAAGGACCAGTACTTGATGGATCTTTTGTTTTAGTTTATCGAAAGTTTTTTTTTCATTATTTACCCACTTAAAACTCTTATCACTTGTTTTTATGGCATGGAGTGGCACGACTATCGCTAGAAAAGATGCTACTTCCATAGGTACTACACTACCCCAACAAAGCTCTTAACTTCAATGATATTTGTAGGAATTGGCTACTTGATGATGCCCTCCATCTTTGTAGGATCTATCTTGAGTTCCCCTCAACTAATCATGTACCCAAAATATTTCAATATCTACTAAGTAAACTAACATTTCTTAAGTTTAGCTAGCACTTGATGTTTTTTCAGTATCTAACAACTACATGAGATGTGAAATGTGCTCTTTTGAGGTAGACATATAAACCAATATGTCATCCAAATACATTATTACAAATGAATCTAAATCAGGATGTAATACATAATTCATCAATCGCATAAGTGTAGCAAGTGCATTACATAAACCAAAAGGCATGAGCAACCATTCATACAGACCTTGCCTTGTCTTCAAGGAAATCTTCCAGGTGTCTTCTTCTTTAACATGTACATGATGATATCCCAATTTGATATCCAACTTGGTGAAGTACTTGGCATGTTACAATTAGTCTGACAAATCATTGATCCAAGGTAGAGGGTATCAATTCTTGAGTGTGTTATGTAGCCAATGCGCATTCACCAAGTCCCATCCTTATTGGGTATTTTGATGATAGGTGACACACAAGGTGAGGTGCTTGGTCAAATTACTCCCTACTCTAGCAGCTACTGCAATGTTTTCTTCACTTCATCTACTTCCAAAAAAAACCGCCTATACCACTCAATATTTGGTAATGGGGATTCAAGCAACAATTGTGTCTCATGCTCTACTTTCATCTTAGGCGATAACCCTTTAGGCTCTTGGAACACTCCTATGTATGCCTGCAACAACTCCTCCAACTAACTTGTCTACTCTTTAGTGCATCCCTCTAGGGATTCCTTTACTCTTATCGATCCATCACTCGATTGATTCTCTCTTAATAAAAACAATGCATACTTCTTACTAGAACTAATCAACTTTTTGGCTTGGTTGGCACTTACTAGAGTGATCTTGGATTTACCCATGTGTGCATTAATGATGTAAGACTTCCCATCCTTGATTAGACGATACTAGTTTTCTCTCTTCATGAATACCACATCCCTGATATACATGTAGGGGCTTCCAAACACTACACCACACACATCAAGAGGTACTACATCTAACTCCATTTCATCAATAAAATATGCACTTACAGAAAATTTGATCTTACATTGTTTCGTGACCTTAAGCTTGCATCCTTGTTTACCCATCCCAATTGATATGGGATAGGATGATCATGAATTTCCAAACCACGTTTGTTGACCAAATCAGTTTCTATGAGGTTGGCCTATGAACCGAAATCGAATAGAGTATCTACCTTGGTCTTTTTGACCTGGATATTAATATGTAAGAGTTTTTTCATCTCCTTCTATTCCTTGTGATGAAGGCTACTCAGATTCACCTCCTTCTGCACCTAAGTGCAAACAATCTTCTCATCCACATATGAGTTGCTCTCTACCAGGTTGCTTGATCTATGGATTGTGGGTTCTTATTTTTGGCATCCTTCTAATTCTTCTCTGGATTCAACTATGGATGTATCTTCCAATAGTTATCTTCGTTTTGACCATCAATATTGCAATGGTTTTAGGATCCTTGCACTGATGTGTAGTACATGTCATTTTCTTATCTTTTCCTTTCCACTTATTCTTCCCCTCCTTGGAAGCATCTCCGTAGTGTTTCATTTTAGAACCACTTGGTTGTCCTTTCGTATGGCCTATGTTATCGAGATATTTTGCTTGCACATATGCCTCATCAATGGTCCTTGGTTTGAATAGCATCACTTTCTTATGAAAATGATTGCGTAGACCCCTCGATATATGAGAAGTACACCTAGGTTCTTGGGATAGATACCGAACATGATCACCATATTATTGAACTCATTGGTGTACTCTTGCACATTTTTCCCTTGCCTCTACATGAAGTGATGCCAACGGATCCATTGGTCCTATATATACCCAGTAGGGTAAAACTAGGACTTGATGAAGGTTTTAAACACCTCCCACTTAGTTACTAGTGGATCACACTCCATCCTAAGTGCCTCTATGTGGCTTTCCCACCAAGTTAGTGCATGGCCTTCTAGTTTCAGTTGGGTAAATAAAATATTTTTCTCTTTGTGTATATTATGGACACTAAAATACACTTTTATTGTAACCAATTATTCAACTTAACATCATCGATCTCACCTTGATAGGGCTTGACGTCCACTTTCGCTTCAATTTTAGATAGAGATTGTGAAGGAGTGATGGCACTAGAACTTGATTGATCTTTCTTGAGCTCTTTTTTCAACTCATTTTACGGGGTTTTCACTATCTCCAATTTCTTATCTGATCTAAATTCTAAGTTAGATCCACTAACCTACCCAAAAGGTCTAAATTTGTTCTCCAAATCCACCATGAGGAGGGCGATGTTACGAGAGATATTAGTGACTTTCTCTTCCAACCTCACAAATATCTCTTCTATTGCATCCAAAGGTTTGTTATGAATGGACTCATGTGCCATGGCTAGCATTCTATGACTTCTTTCTCAAGCCAATTCCTGGATCCTGCAACTTCCCACAAAATCCCCAAAGAAAATTGTTTTGATACCAATATGATCTACACATTGTTGTGAATATTCAACTGGAACAACTTGTCATAATAAATATTCTATTATTCTGAAATATTTTATTATGTGGGTTTATTTCCTTAAATATCATATTTATTATCACTAGCTTATAGCTCAAATTTACGAAAATAATTGAAATACAAAAATGAAAGAATAGGCAAATGAGCACACCATCTACACAAATGAACACAAGATGTATCCTTGGAAACTTGATACGAAAAAAAAACTCAGCTAGAAGGTGAGACCTATGTTCTTCTCTCTTTTATTTAGTTATGAAAATGCAAATACAAAGAAAAGGGAACTCCCTATGGAGTTACCTTTAACATTGTGGCCCGAATGGCTGAAAAATAATCTTCTTCTTCCTCTATTATGTTCTCAAATCCCACTCCTAGATGCTCTACTCAACTATGGAACAAGTACAATGCTAAAAGAATGGAACCCCCTCTCCTTCAAGCGGCCCAATATTTAACATAGTAGGGTAGTCATCTAGGGTTAGGGTTTGCATACCTCAACCCTCAATTAGCATTAGGGTTTATGACCTTATAGAATATTCTTGAAATTCTACATGTGACAAGCCCCATAGGTGAGTAATGGGGGCTTATGTGGCATCAAATCGGTACCGTGGTGGTCAACAAGGTAGGTCAACCTGTGAGAGGCATAAATTTTGCACATGAAATCTAGTTGAGGTTATTTTCACACCATTGGAAATGTCTTAGTGTTCAAAACAGTGTAGAGGCATTGCAAGATATGATCGCAAATTTTTGACCCCAAAAAGTGCCATTTGATGCCTCAAAATGGCTCTAGAAGGTTATGGACCCCAAATCTCCAAACTAGGACCTCCCACTAAAATGGACCCTGCAAGAAAATTCCTCTAATTCTACCACCTAGAGAGTACCAATATATATGAAAAATTATATAATGATCCATTTCATATCACAAGCCCAACTGACAGGTACAGAATAAAAATTTAAAACATAACCTGCAATAGACATCTGATTGTAGGGTCATTGTTTTGATGTATTTGGTACACTCTACGGGATCTTGTTTTGACCATATACCTTGCCATTTACCAATCTTATTACCTCATGATGACATATATTTTGTCGTTTTGTCTTCAAAGTGCATTTTTTACTCAAAGCATTTTGAACAAGATCATGTAATTGCCTCAATGATTAGGATACTTGTCAAACTTCCCAGCTAATTCGAAGATGTGGGCTTTGTGGAGAAACGCATCCACATGGATACCTGTTGTCTAAATCAGCCAAAGCTACCGCAATGAAAATTATATATGTGGTCAACACTCCAACCAAACCAGATAGCATGCGACTATATTGTGATTCCATGTCTTTGGCCATGAAATCGTGAGATGACCAAATATGTAATTTTCTCTGTTCATTGAATTGTCCAAATCTTATATTGTAACTTCTTGGTTATCTTTAGTGGATTTTGTACGGGATTGGATGCCTAGAATTACTTATTCTTATTAAAATGTAATTGTATAAGTATCGAAGTCATTCATGCATGGAACATTCATAGATTATCGCAAGAGATAAGTGGGAAGCGAGACTGAGACTATATTCAAGTTATGTACTCTGTTTTTATGAAATACAAGGTAGTTTTATGCACGTTTAGTTCTTGAAATGTTGAATTTGTAGGTATGTAAAGAGCATACTTATGAGTGAAGGCAAGTCCCCCTTCATCTTAGAAGTAGCACCCTAGTTTAGTTGTATTTCCCTATTAGAATAATTTGATTTTGTTTGCTTATATAACTTCACAGTTCGATTCTTGTAACAGGTGTGACACAATTATGTAGTAAATGTCAATTAGTTAATGTTACAGTTTTATTCATGATTTGTGGTTCAACTAATTCTTGTTGGAACATGATTCTCATTATTTCTTGTATGTCAGTGTGAATGGTGATCCTATGAACAAAGAATTGTCAGAGTTGCAATCTATGCATTTATTTGTCGCTAATTCTTCATTGGTTGGCAATTTCTCATGATAGAAACCTTTCAGACTAATTCTTCATTGGTATAAGTGCATGCTTTGCCTTGATGGATTATCAGCCAGTAATAAGTATTCAAGAATATGTTAAATAAGAATAATGTTGCTCCAAGAAATCTCTTGAATCCTCACAGCAGTCGGAATCATCTATGCATCTCAGGAGGAGAAAATCCTTACATCCATTAGGAACATATTTACATCATGTGAAGTGATCGAAGAGAAAAAATTTGATGAGAAACATCAGGAAGACACAGAAGGGACCAAAGAGCCATGGAAAGAATTTTATGAAGAGAAAACAGAAAAGCTTGAGACTGAGGATTTGTTTATGTGCACATCATCATATCCTTTATGCATTCAAGATACCAATCAGCAATTATTAAAATATCTACATGCCATGACAAGGGAGKACATCCAAACCAGTGTTAATAAAGAAGATAACCAAGGGAATAGTGACTACATTGAAGTATGGTTCCAGACATCCATCAGTCATCRGTATTCCTTCATCCTTCAACACTTCTTGGCACCATATCAATCAGAGTAGTTGGTTCCTCATATCTGAACAGTTATTGAGGTATATTTTTCATATTTGGATATGAGTTTATTTGYAATCAAGTTACACACATGGCTTCATTGGAASTGCTCCTACACTTGAATAAATGTTTCCTTTTTCAAGTAGGGTAGGATAGTCAATAAATAAATCAGTAAATGTTGCATATAGTTGATTGGATCAGTTTCAAGTATAATTCGGCARCCCGGTTTAGCAATGAGAAGGTGTCATCCTTGGATATCATTACTTCATTACATATGCTCAGAATTCCTTTCGTAGTCATTTCCATATTTCCTGCAGTAGTCATTTTCTCTTATTTCCTGTAGAAGATTGCTTCAAGGGAACTTTTTGCACAGAGATTGCAACCAGTTGAGGCCAAACAAAGAAAAACTAGGACATGGGTTTTGTTCTCCATATGGCCCTTAGAGTGATACACAAGTGAAAATTCCAGAAAATGTATAATGAATGATGTATGGGTATGTCTTTGAAGCCAATTTTCCAGATTTTCCTGTAGCTTCATGTTTCGGTAATGACCTCCAAGGTTGACATATCTACGCAACTCTGGGTGAAATTTTGAAACATGTGTTTTGTTAAGCATGAGGGTGTTATGCTTACCTATTATTTAACCAACTCAACAACCCTCAATCAAATAGAACATCCTTGGTCAAAGTCATTGATCTTTGTTCCTGTAGCGGATTTCTTTGTTCTTGCAGTAGAATGTCAAAATATTTTTCAAATAGTAGCACAACAAGCCTTCTTCTAGCATTCATCACACATCTTCATGTATCACATCAAATTCAGAGCACAGTACATTTCCTCCATTCAGTATGATCAAACCCACCAGTCAAAGTTGTAGATCAGCTCCAACAGATTTATTCTCTTCTTGCAATCCAAGATTTCACAAGAGAAATAAAGTACCACAACATGGGAAAAAGGTGTCACAAGCAAGGCTGAAAATCGTTTTTAATAACCCTTGTGGTATTGGTAGAAGTATGTTGTCCAACCAAATTGCAGCAAGTGAAGATTTGATATGATAGTAGCATAGAGTTCCCTTAGATGGTGACAGCAAAACTTACAACAATCCAAAGTGTTTCCAGTAGAATATCATTTGTAGAATGAGTATCACCACCTTCAGATTTCATGTAGCCTGACAGTGTATCCAACATGACTGCCATCTACAAGAAATTTCCAGCCTCTGAGTTTGAGCTCCTTCCAACAGATTTGTCTTCATCATGCAACCAAGAGTTCATTACCCGTCTCTTGGGGTATCAGACATATGAAAGAGGTAAAGTTGGGTAAGTGATTTATGTATTTAAGTAGTCATATTACATGGGATTCATGCACATAATCTTTTGAGGTTTTGACACTCCTTTCATAGTCTACTTTCTTACATTTTCACACTCCATTGATTCCATCATCATACTTCATAGCCTTTCCTAATCTCATTGTCCACCCATCATCATTCACTACCCTGACCTTGATAAACCTCGAAGAGTTGGAGACAAAATAAACTTTCCCATTCAAGTGTCCTACTTCCTACAAAACTATGTTGGGTTCCTAAGTATTCTTGCTTTGTACAATGAAGCACATATCAAAGAACAAGATCATTCATACACTTGAATTCCAACCTTATTAGATTGCATATACATACCTTGTTCTCTCCCTACCTCGCCAAAGAAGAGAAAAAAGAAAAAATGATAAATAGAAAATATGTATATGTAATTAGAATAAGAGTTCTGAAAAGAAAGGAGGAACTCATAAGCAAAGAGGCAAGTAGGAAAGAAATCATCACATGTGTAGGATTGAAGACTATGCACTATACCCAAACAATACTTCACATGCATCCTTCTTGCATGAGGACATGAAAAATCTTGAGTGTGGGGGAGATGTTGAGCCCCAGTTTCGACATGTTTTCAAAGATCATTTCACCTAGTATTTTTCCATTTTCCTTTTATCTTTCACTCATTTACACCTTCATTGCCACATATTAACATATCTCATCCATCATTACCCATCTTCACTCGTATGAACTTCATAAGGTACAAAAACGTTAAAAGTGGTTGAATTCTCATGTTTTGATGGTTGCTTAGAGTAGATGTTGTCTTTTCCTAACTTGTTTCTTGAGGATGTGGCAAATCCAATGATATTCAAGTTCCCATGGAAAAAAAACCATTGAAAGGCCACCAGAATTTCTGTAGGTGATCGTTTTTTAAGGTCAACTTTCCACATCATTTTTTAGCAGATCAAGAGGAATCTTATAATTCTAAGACATGGATTTTGTGCAGAATGCCCCAAATTAATTATGGAAAGGGAATATTTCCAAAAAAAGATACGGTTTGGGAGATATGGTCACTTTTCCAAAGATGTCAAACCCAAATTTCCTATCATGATTGGTTTTCAAATTACATGCCAAAGTGGAGTGTCCACCTTAGAAACAATGAGTTGGAAACTAATTCGACTTCCCTCTATTATCAGCAAGATAACAAAATAGATTTGTTATGTATTTAATTAAGAAAATAAAAAGAGGGCGCATTTGTTAGGAGGTTTTTTTATTCAAGGAATTAGTTTTATTTGTTGTAACTATTTCTCTTTTTTATTTTTTATAAAGGAAGAATAGGATCATTGTAATCAGGGGGATACAGTAATAAAGAACTTGTTGTAGATCAAGAGTTCTCCATTTTATTATTTCTTGGAAATGTATGCCAAGGGATGGAAGGCCCCCTCCCTCTGGTATATGTTGCCCAATAATTTCCCTTTGTTGTGTGAGTTTATTTGTCTTTTTGAGCTGCAGTTTTATTTATGTTGTGTGGCTTGAAACTAATTCTTTTTGGAATAGGATCCTCATGCTTAATTGTCCGTCAATGTGAATAATGACTCTCTGAACAAGGAATTGTCGGAGTTGAAATATATGCACACACCTGTCACTACTTCTTAATTGGTTGGAAACTACTCATGATACGAACCTTTCCCGCATTAATTAGTTTCTCATTTTGATTGTTCATATTTATGAATGAAGGTTGTAAATCTAACTTATGAAGTGAATTGTCCCGGAGGTGTAGGCTAGTTGGAAATAGAGTGTTCTGTTAAGTCACTCCTTGAGACGTTTTTGGTTCAAACCTTGCAGAGTTGTGTGTACCATCTATGGGATAGCAGGGTACACCTAGAGCTTATAGTGATAGCATTCGGATAACACAACCCTGTGTCACGTGAATATGTGCTCGACTAGTTTTTTATTCTATTAGTCAAAAAAAAAAACTTATGAAGTGAATTAAACAAAGTATTGTTGAATACAAAAATATGTATTCAACCTATAATTCTACCTTAGAATATTCATTGTTATATGAGAAACTATTTCCTGATAATTATGTTTTGCAGTTAATGAGAGAATTGTGTGTTAGTTGGAAGGTTTTAAACACTTTGAGATCAGATCAACGTATATACTTCCTATCACTTCACAAGTTTACAAACCCAGATTGATGATAAAATGTAACGGAATTATTGTCATATAATTTGACTAACAAAGATGTTGATAATGTAGCTACCTATGATAGAAAACCTTATGAAAAGGATAAGGACAAGAGGATTCTTGTCAAAATGTTGATGAACGGATCATGTGATATCACATAAGGCATTAGCTCGTCAACTAACATTAGGATTGTTGATGGCAACCATGCATGCATGAAAATCAGTCATGTCAATAAAGCATGTGACCTTAAAGGAATTGGATAAGGATTCCTTTAGTCATATTTGATATTTTATTTGATATGTTTATGATGATGTATGAATGAATGTTTGTCATTGATACCTAAGTGGGATATGAAAAAAGAAGGAATCTTTCAGTACGTAAATATTGTTAGAACATGTGTGATGCATTCATGAGTCGGTATGATGTGATTGAGTTGGTTAAGGGTAATAACTAGAGTTATTGAGTCACAACAATCATGTTATGAATTGTGTATACCATATGAAACAAAACGACATGTGAGAAACCATGTGTGAGGCCATAATGTGTTGAATTTGGAAAAATCTATAGCATTGCACAAAAATCCAATGGTCCTCCAACTTGTAATCAATGTTTTGGACTGCAACCTCTTTGCCAACAATGAAGAGCACTAAAGGATTATATTCCTAGTGTTGTGTTTGGGTTGAGAAGGAAGGTATCCAAATGGTCGAAAAAGTAATAGAGAAGTGTATGGATGATGTGTAGAGGTGTTGGTTGGGTCCTCCAACTTATCTTGGTAAAAATATGAGCTTAAATTATGGTAAGTTTGACTCAATGTGAGGATGCATTGACTAAATGTGCATAAATTAACTATGAAAGCATACAAATAATAATCCTACAATTATGAATTATGTTGGTACATATGTTTGATACATTGAGTGGATGCATGTTTTTATGGAACAAGCATTTGCATGATTGAATGCCTCGAAAAGAAAGGCCTTCTAGTACTCCTGAGGCATTGTTGAATATTGAAAGGAGTGGTATGAATCCCCCACCCATAAAACAAAATGAAACTAACTAATCATAAATTCTAAAATACATTTCTAGTGAAGAGTGTGATTATGCAATCACTATTTTTGGCACTTTGGATTATTGGAATAAATGTTTGATTTATTATGAAATGCTTAGAATGTTAGTAATGCATATATAATGAATGATAGTTTATCATAATTTCGTGTGATGAACAACTGAAAGTGATTGAATTATTAGTGTGTTACAATTCTAAGATCATTTTAAAGGTTGTTATAAATTTTTCAAAGAAAGGATTATATGCATGAATACGTACAATGTTTTGGTTGATTGAAAGTTCCTATTGAAAGTAGAAAGGTCTTGGATATGGCAATGAGTGTAAGTCCATAAAGACAATTGGGAGCTATCACATGCAAGAGCCAAACATTATGAAAATAATCTCATACTTGTGAAATCTTATTTTTGTGTGAAATAGGTTTGAAATAAAAGATTTATGATTGAAATTATTATGATGATATCTCATGGTAACTATATGTATGTGATATAGATGATATTATGGAACGGTTTAGGAAGGACAGATGATGGTTGATGAAGTTGAAAATCGTAGAGAGAATTTCATTGTAGTAATAGAGGAACCCTATGATATGCATTGATCGTCATTGAAATGTGATATGCTATGTTAGTGGAAGCCAGTGGGACACCCTAACAGTAAGACTCTATAAGTCTATGATATTCTTGCACAACAAAGCCTTGGCAAATGATGGATATCCTGAGGGAATATTTAGTAGAGAAGGGGATGCTTGACCCTGGAGGGTGAGTGACTGCAATGAATATGTTTTGAGATATTCATGTTGCATGCTAGCTGGGATCATGAGTACATTATATACATTAGGTGTGTCTGAGAAAAAATTGAGTTGAGTCTTGTCTATGACAGCTATATGGAGCATATACATATAAATACAAATAAGTATTGGGATAATTTGCATATTTAATCTTATGTTATGAATATATACATTTCAATTATGAATGTGAAATTTCTATGAATGGAATAATTGATGCTTAAAATGGCTATGAGATGCATTTTATTTTATTTTCTTATTATTTTAAGCATGTGTTGGAATATTAAATGTCTTGGAGGTGTTCCAAAATAGTAGAAAAATGATTGGACATTGTTGTCCAATATAACCAATAGCGAGACAAAGTGGCCATAAAGAGAATGGCATTGTAGGTGCAGTCAAAGAATGAAGACATGGAACCTTGTTGAAAATAAGAAAACAGATAGCACGGTGTTATTATAAGGGGAGGGGAATGTAGTACCCCAATCTCAACCCTTTGAAATTGATCTTGTTTATATTGTACTTATGTTTTTCATTACTATCTCTTTTTTTCATGCCATGAGGTAGACTTACCATGGTGATTTTAAAGACATCTAAACATGATTATTGTGAATATAATGAAAGGTTCAAAGGATGACTAGAGGGAGGAAACAATGATGGGGCTATAAGTCTACTAGAGGGGAAAGGTAAGGGGGTCTAAGTGGGGAATTGACCTGTGTATCAAAATCACTATTATATCCTATATACAACCTCTTTCATGTGATTGTCATATTAATATTCTATCCTAATATTTATGATATTACAATTATGAGCCTAGTGAAATGATTACTTACTGTAAGTAATTATATCCTATCCTTAAATACCTACACCCTATATTGAAGAAACTAATTCCTATATTCATGCAATCA